>BPLS01025308.1:0-13814 GCA_019656275.1 Rhododendron kiyosumense | reverse complement strand
GAGGTTCTTGTATTTGAATCAGAAATCTTAGAGATTAGTGAGGTTGACAGTTGTATTGACTACTGTGCAATGTAATGGTCATACTCATCGATCAGAGTGTTGAGTGTTGTGCGGAACTACTTGTAAAGCTTCCGCCTTCTGATTAATTGCTCCGGTTATCTCGGTGGAGTCTCCGATTTTGGGAACCACGTAATTATATGCGTTTGTGTGTGTTTTGGCTTTGGTTCATCGCTTAGGGCACAAAATGTTTTCCGAACAAACGTCAATCTTTGCTCCAAGGAAATTAACCCGTTTCCACGTGCAAATGAATGTGGAATTATATAAAGCACTCAGAGTCCCAAATGGGAGGTGAATGGGATGACCAATTAAAAATTAGCTCAACTAGAAATTCAAAGACACAAACCAAGTTCCATACTAAGCAATTCAAATCAACATCTAAGTAAATTTCAATAAAGCTACATAACAAGAATACGAGATACACGTGGAAACTACTTAGGGTCAACAAACCGTAAGTATAAAACCACGGCCTAATCTCCTCAATTTTCATAAATCAAAATGTTTAACAAGAAGACTTCAAGTTAGGAATTAGTAACTTTTAACCCAAGCCACACCTAACTCATCTTCTTGACTAGCACCATATGCCCTTTCTTAACTCCATAGACTCCTAGAGTGAAACCACTTCGATCTCCGGGTCAAGCCGACTCCAATATTATTTGGCCATGTAGAATGATAGGCAACAATGTATGCTGAATTAAAAAATACGAAGGATTTTGAAAAACAAATCAAACTAGAGAAAATGCATTACTATTAGAGTATTTCTCTAGATTGACAAAAGATGACCAAAAAAAATTTTAGTCTTCCAAGTGCAAGAAAAGCCCAAGTGTATGATATGAGAGTATAATGAAGATTTTGGACAAAGATAATCAATCTAGAGTGTATTCATGGAGCATGACAAAATTAACACTAATTAAATTAACAAACAAAAATAATCAAACACTAAGTTTAAAATATTTTATTAATGCATAAGGAACCACTCAACCACATGAAAATAAGAGGAAAGGTTTCTCTCTCTCAAAGTGGTTTCGGACAAAGTTGCACCCTACATGGAAGAAAAAGACCTTTTTTCTCTCTCTAAAGGCTGGTTTATGATGTGTTTATTTATATACATGCAAATACAATGACCTAAAGCCCAATCAATCAAACAGCTAAAAAGGCAGAGCGCCTCTATGCCAACTGTACAATTACTCAAAGCTCGTCCTTATATATTATACGCAATTTCCTAGACCCACTGATGTGCGACTTTTGGGGGCTTTCACATACACCTGGAGATGCATCAGACCAAACTGAGGCATAACACAGCCAACACCGACAACCATAACAAAACTGCCTAAATCCATGAAAATAAAAAACTAAAAGAACCGTCAACACCCTCGCTAGACCTCAAACCAAGCCAATTGACGAATAAACAAGGACATAAAAAATCAGAACTCCGGCGAAAGAGAGGGCGCCCTCCAAATATATAAATCACCATCCTCCAACTCTGCAAATTGTGCAGCCTTCCTATTAGCAATTTCACCCATCTCCCTCTGTATTGATATGGATAAGGTAAACTAAGAATGTTGCAGGAATTGTTTAACAGTGTCGAATCTCCCATGGAATGATTATTCTTAAATGGTAAGCGAGAGACTGATTATACCAATAGCAATCCAATTTGAGCAATGCTGGATACTTCAAAAATATAACCCGAAATCATCCCGAACAGGTATTTCTTACCGCTAATAGAAGTCTATTAACGGTCATGATAAATAAAATATTTATTTGTGGTATATTTTTTTGGGTATCTAGCACTTTTGATCCAATTTTGTGACCCATTGCACGAAGCAATCACCAATACCAATTCTAATGTTGTCGGGTAAAACTCCAGCACAAAACAATCATTAGAATTTGGTTGGATTGAGTCAATTGACTCGTGAATCTATTTTCTGGTTATTGTAAAGCGTTTCTTACGAAATCACAACTTTTGTCTTTTTTTAATTGGCAAAAGGTAAATTTTATTGAACTCGATATGATACATCAATATCCAATAGAATATTGAATGAAACGTACCGTAGGGACTAAACCCAAACACCAAATAGGCCAAGCCTGAATCCTAGACATACACTTAATGGGCCAAGCCCAAGCCCAAAAAATCTAAGAAATCAAACCCTACTCTACAAACCCTAGCCACCGCTAGCCCCAAGAAGCCACCATAGACCGACGGCTACTATAGAACCGCCACCTCCACAAACTCCACCGCAGCCGCCTACTTCATAACCTGCAAGAGATGACCTCCCGCACGCACTGAAGCCACTGATCACAACTTTCGTCTTTATTTCCTCCTAACATCTTCTACATTGGTGATTGTAGGCAGGGCCGGCCGAAGGGTTTTTAGTGCCCAAGGCCAATTAAAAAAAAAATGTGCCCTTAAAGAGTTAATACTTAATAATTTTTACAGCAACAATCACAATACGAGAAAGCTAAACCAGTATAAGGTTCTACTAATCATTACATATGAATACAAGATACGAGATCGTCAAATTTTGGGGTGAGTTTGGGGGGAAACGATTTTGGGGAGGTGTTATTCGGTGATTTAGGGATTTAGTGGGTTGGGCACTTGGGCTTATGAGATTGTATGTTGGCCTAACTCATTACCTCTACGAATTGGGCATTTGTTTCATTCTATTGAGCTTAAAAAGAGTCACACTCAAACCCAAATAATGAAAATATTAGAGTGTTCCTGAAAGTTGAAATTTTTAGAATGCCCAAGACCCAGGCCTCTTGGGCCTTGGGGTTGGGCCGGCTGTGATTGTAGCTAGACAAAGCTTTAAACATTAGAATTTGTTTGTTTCACGTTTCTTTTGTCATGTTGTCGGCCAAACCCCTATGCGTGCATGCCGGTTTTTTTTTTTTGTCAACCTTTAGATGGTACTTTCATTGATGCGAAAAGTGTACCTGGGGAACAGGCAGCCACTGCTATGCCGTTTTGATGGCCCAAATATAATCACTTCAATTATCAAGAGAAGAAGACAGAACCCAATGGGTTGACCCGTGTTTGGGCTTCTTGGACCAACTTACCAAACTTTTGACTTCTAGAGGAATGGGCTTATGACCGACCCAACCAAAAAATGAACATCTGATGTGAGGGTGAGTAACGTGAGTTCGAGCTACCTTTTTGATTTTTTTTCGTTTCAGTATTTTTTTATATTTTTGTTGAATTCACGTTTTATTTTTTAAGTTGATCATTTGTGTCAACAAAATTTCTAAATTCCCTTTGGTTTGGTATAAAGTAAATGCTAAAATACTTTTAAATTGCCTTAAATTCACAGGCAATGCCATCGCAAGTCTTCGAAATTTATGGCTTTTCAAAATTACCCTTTGGATATGTGGTCGAAAATTGTAAATTCAATGTACTTTTCCATTGGTAGAACACATTTTCCAATTGCACTCACCAATATTTAATGTTTTGAGATTGTTACATGATCGGTAGTAATCAAACATATGACCGAGCATAATTTCTTTTAGCCAATTCCTTAGTTTGGTATAAATAAATTAAATGTTAAAATAGTAAAGAAAGCATTATTTGATAAATAAAATCTTAAAGGTTGAAGAATGAAACTTATGTAGGACCCGATATCTAAAAATTTGCAATCTTAAGCCTAAGAAGTTTGGCCAACTAGAAATGAGAAAAGCAATACTCCAAGTGACCAAACATTCAAACCTTGGAGCTGTTGGAGGGTTTGCCCGATCGTTATTTCAGGACATCAAAATTAGTTGAGGTGCACGCAGAAAAAGCTGGTCCGAATATCCGGTGGTTATTATTATTTATTTATTTTTCAATCTTCGGTGATAAAACTGGTCAAATAGAGAAGAGAGACAAAGAAGGGGCCAGTTCTAACTTCTCCCTGTTTCGGTAATGGGTTCACCGTGTAATATTTTTATGGGGTCAACTAAACTAATAAATAAATAAATTGTAGGCTATGATTAGACCAAATTCTATTTTTTACCAAAAAAATATATTTTTCCCATGGTGTCCGATCCGCACTCCCCTCACTTCCCGGCGCCTCTGTAGATCTTGCCTACGGTTTTCCCCGAATATTTGACTATAATAAAGGATATTCAGTTAATAAACAACTACAATATATTAATGGATTCGGGGACTCTGCCGTCCCTTTGATAGATTGGGAGATTCTGCCGTCCCTTTGGAACGACACCCTGTGCTGACCTATAAAACGGCACCGTTTAATGGGTTTAGGGTCCCTCCTCCTTTGATTTGCTTCCGTTTGGCAGAGCGAAATAGATTACCGGTTCATTACTTTTGTGGGGGCCTATTTAGGTTATCACAAGGATGATTTGAACATCTCATTATTATCAAAATGTTAAAAATAATGAGCGATTAGAATTATTTTTGTGAGATCCGAAATGGGCCAAAAAAATCAATAGATCATCAATCTGCCAAATGGGACTTAACAACTAAAGAGACTCCCTCAAACCCATGTGACGGCGCCGTTTCATGGGTCGAAACACTCTGCCGTCCAAAACCGTTTCATTGGGACACAGAGTCCCCGATATCCCAAATAAATATATATATTCTAATAATTTGGCGTTGCCACGATTATAACTTTATTTGCACCAACGGTAGTGATTTCGTAGTTCTTTTTCCGATCTTCACTCAAGTTAATAGACCATATCATATTAACATTACTAGCGAATGTCCGTATCTGAAGGCACGACTCGAACATTCAGCATACGCAAATAAATACTGAACAACAAATTTAACCAAGTAAGATGCATAGAACAAACTCAAATGCATAAAATTTGATCAAATAAAAAAACACCATCCAAAACACTAATTAAAATAAAAAATGATGTACATAAATGAACATGCATGCCTCAAGTAGACATCTTAAAAAAAAACATGAAACATGTCAAGACTAAAAATCTTCAAGCATATTGATCCTTTTGAGCTTCGAGGCTTCTCAATCCCAATCCTAAAAAGAATGATATGTCTATAGAAGCCCAGTTAGTACGCCAACTCATATGTTTAAGGGATGATATATAATAACAGAGAGAAACTAAATTATAATACTCTTGATAAACATAAGTTAATACCAACCAATCTTGTTTTATAAATTGGATCATAATCACAAAAAAAACAAAGAACTTCTACATAAATTAAATTCATGCATAACGGTGCTTTGATGAAGGTCTATAACTAAGGTTTGCTAGTGACTAACTGATAATTTAACACACACATCAAAGTTGTCTCATGAGAAAAAAATATCACACAGAAAAGGACAGAAATGATCCTTGGAAGACTGGTTCACTTAGCATTAGTATGAGGGAAAAAATAATATTCACCTCAACTGAATATGAGGCCCGTAAATCAAATTAAGCAAAAAACTAAGTTTATTGGACCAGTCTAAGGAGAGGGACAGGTCCATGACAAAAACCTCTAACTTCCGGAAAGAAGCTGTCATATAAAAAAACAACCCTCTAGTCAGGATTTCAATGAACCCATATAAATGACATTGGGAAACGGAGCATATAATGTCAAAGAGATGTATTCTCTTGTTACCTTGATGTACACTTTGTCAAGTTCTAATAAAAAAAATCTCCTCATCAAAAGAAAAAGAAAAAAGAAAACCCTCCAATCCAAAAAAAATATTATTCACGTCAACTGAATATGAGGCCCGTAATCCACATTAAGCAAAAAATTAAGATTATTGGACCAGTCTAAGGGGAGTGGAACAGGTCCATGCCAAAAACCTCTGACTTCCAAGAAGAAGCTGTCATATAGAAAATAACCTTCTGGCCAGGATTTCAATGAACCAGTATAAATGATAGTAAAAAACGGAGCAGATAATGTCAAAGAGATGTATTCTCTGGTTACCTTGATGTACACGTTGTCGAGTTCTAATAAAAATTTGTTCCTTATCCAAAAAAAAAAAAACTCTCCAATCCAAAAATAATAATATTCACCTCAACTGAATATGAGGCCCGTTATTCACATTAAGCAAAAAGCTAAGCTTATTGGACCAGTCTAAGGAGGGATAGGTCCATGCCCAAAACCTCTAACTTCCAGGAAGAAGCTGTCATATAAAAAATAACACTCTCGCCAGGATTTCAATGAACCCCATATGAATGACATTCAAAAACGGAGCAGATAATGTCAACTAGATGTACCCTCTGGTTACTATGATGTACCATTTGTTGAGTTTTAATAAAAATTTGTTGCTCATCAAAAAGAAAAGAAAAAGAAAAGAAAACCCTCCAATCCAAAAAAAATAATACGCACCTCAATTGAATATGAGGCCCGTAATTCACATTAAACAAATTAAATGCTAAGCTTATTGGACCGGTCTAAGGAGGGATAGGTCCATGCCAAAAACCTTGACTTCCAGGAAGAAGCTGTCATATAAATAATAACCCTCTGGCCAGCATTTCAATGAACACATATAAATGATAGTAGGAAACGGAGCAGATAATGTCAACCAGTTGTACCCTCTGGTTACCACGATGTACCCTTTGTTGAGTTCTAATAAAAATTTGTTGCTTATCAAAAAAAGAAAAAGAAAAAAGCAAAGAAAACCCTCCAATTCAAAAAAAATAATACTCACCTCAAATGAATTTGAGGCCCGTAATCCACATTAAGAAAAATGCTAAGCTTGTTGGACCAATCTAAGGAGGGATAGGTCTATGCCAAAAACCTCTGACTTCCGGGAAGAAGCTATCATATAAAAAATAACCCTCTGGCCAGTATTTCAATGAACTCATATAAATGACAGTCGGAAATGGGGCAGATAATGTTAACCAGATGTACCCTATGATTACCTCGATGTACTCTTCGTCGAATTCTAATAAAAATTTGTTGCTTATCAAAAAAAATGAAAAGAAAACCCTCCAATCCAAAAAAAAAAGTAGTACCTCGAATTTAAGCTAGAAGCAGGAATTCTCTAAATATATTTTTGCTGATCCTTCCTGTAGTAAAATATTAGAAAGTAAGAAGATGGTAAAAAAAAAAATAGGATTAACGTAAAAGGCCAAAGGTTGTCAATTTTTTTTCTGTCACACTCATATTTTTTCTCTTAATTTTCGGCCAAAGAAACCCAATTTTTGTAAAAATTGTTCAAAAAAAAAAAAATCAAACTTGCTTGAAAACAAAAAAAAAAAATCCTTCGATGTTTAAATTCCTTGCATGAGAACTGAAAAAAATCGTTCAAGAAACTCCCATTTTAAAGCAAAAGAAACCCAATATGAGTAAAAATTATTCAAGGAAAAAATCAAATTTGCATGAGAACTGAAAAAAAATCCTTTGATGTTTGAATCCATCGTAATTTTCCGAAAAAGGTTATTTTATTTTTTGTGACTTGTTCCTTGAAACCTAAGACTTCAAATTTAATTACGTAGATTAATTTTATAGTTTAATCAGCTATGAAAAAAATTATGTGATCACCGCCTAGTGTTGCAGAAACAAATTTTCCTTACCGGCTTAAAAAATTGTTCAAGAACCTCCCAATTTCCAGCAAAAGAAATCCAATATGAGTAAAAATTGTTTAAGAAAAAAATCGAACTTGCATGAGAACTAAAAAAATTGAACTTACACCACCATCGGTAATGGTCGTTCAAAAGTCGCTTTCGACAAAAGAAACCCAATATGATTAAAAATCGTTCAACAAAAAAATCGAACTTGCATGAGAACTGAAAAAATTGAACTTACCTCACTACGGTAATGGTTGTTCAGGAATTAGAGGATGTGGAAAACCTATGCATGTGACAAACAAACCAAAAAAACGTAGACCTTCTAAATAGAAGATATATTCAAAATTTAAATCTTTTATGATAAGTTTCCCAAAATCACAGGGAACCAATAAAAGGCTGAAAGTTTTAGGTTTCCTTTAGTCCTAAATTGAAGGTATATTCATTATAAGTTTCCTTGTATATAGGAGCCAAAAAAGTTAGCAAAAAAAAAAGGGAGCCGAAAATATTTTATCTAATGCCTAAATGGGAGCCGAAATTGTGGGATAATCTTCCCTGTTGTCTTATATGGATATTTTACCGAACATAAATTCTAATAGTAGAGACGATTTGCAGATAACCACGCAGAGAAAAATGCGTTTGGCCCCATTTCGGGTCCCGAAAAAATCTAGAAAAATATCCATAAATTTTTGAATATTATTTTATGGGGCCCTGTAAAAAATCAGCTCCAGCGGATATCGGTACATATTACTTTTGGATTCGTAGGGGCGAACTGCTCATTTTCAAGATTTTTCGGGACCCGAAATGAGGCCAAACATGTTTTTCTCTGCGTGATTCTCTGCAAATCGTCTCTGCGGATAGCAAGGCCCTTTACCTAACGCCTAAATAGGAGCCGAAATCGTATGATAATCTTCCCTATTATGGTTGTAAGCATCATCAGTCGAACTATGTCCACCGTATGGGCCATCCATCGAGCTCTCTCTGACCATCGTACAGGTGATCCGAGCCGTTAAATAATTTAAATAAAAAAAACTGAGTAGGTCAAGTGAGAAATAAGCTCGATCCGACATGCGTAGATGCTCTATCCAAGCTTCATTTCGCTGAAAAATTGGAAAAATTGAAAAAGTGGGCTTTTTGATTTGCAGTTGAGGAAAGCTTGGATCGAGCGCATATACTTATTGGATTGAGCTGATTTCTCACACGGCCCACTCGGTTTTTTTTTATAAATTATTGACCGGCTTGAATCACCCATACGGTGGCCTGAACAGGCCCAGCACGGCGTGCGGGAGCTGGCCCATGCGGTGGGCGTAGCTTTATTGTACGCATCATATCCATCCTGAAATTGTGGCCGAAAATGTGACACATTTAACTACATGGCCGAAAATTAATGTGGCATTATAGTACTAAGAATGGCTTCCAAATATATCGCTAGGTTTTGTATCCGTAAATCTCAACCGTTTAAAAAATTTGTAACAATCTAATGATCCAAAATATACGAATTCAAAAACTTCCTTATCATATTATATAGATTGCCTTCTTTCTGTTTCCTTTATTTTAAGGTCATAATGACCTTTTCGTTTGGAGGATTCAAATTTTTAGGACACGGATTTTAATAAATTTTTTCTATCTCTATCTCTCTCTACTTCTTACTTTCAAAACTTCTAAACGATTTAAAACTTCTAAACAAACATCTGCATTCTTTGGCAAGCACAAATCAGTTATTCGAGTTCACATCTGAATTGTGAGAAACATTTGAATTTAAAATAACTACGTTGTGACCTTTATTGCCATAAATTTATGGAGTATTACTACTACTTTGGGTTTGGAGTAATTAAAGGTTCTGTTCCTATATACTCTTGATCCAAGGAATATCGGAAAAAATATTTTCGAAAGAGAATAAAAAAATGCAGAGTCAAACAATGCCTGATAACGGTGGAAGCATCCTACTAATAGATTATTTATTATTTAGTTTCAAACTATTTAATCGTTCGATCACATACTCCAATCTCGAGACATCCGATGCTTTTATTTAAAAAAAAAAAAAAAAAAGACTAGATTATCTCGACTGTAGGTATTTATAAGGTATATTTGATAGGTGAGTGAGTCGCTGTTGATTTATTCGACAAATGTGTCCGGTGCTTCATCATAATTATATGTTTATCTACAAATAGACTTTCATCCCACATATGCCAATTTTTACTTGGGAATTAATTTTCACACTCCTTTTTTATCCAAGTGCACACTATTTTTGTCTTCATTCATGTAGAATTACAAAATTACCCATTATACATTTTTCTTTCAGACGGTTGAGATTGCGCACAGCACCGTGCAATCTAGACCGATGATTGCCGAGATCAACAATCCGGATATGCACAATGCCGCACAACACCTCCCCAGGTTCTTGTGAATATGTGGTACTAGAATTCAATAACCAGTGATATTCATGGAATCCATAAGCACACACATTCGTCTTTTTCACTATGTTATGCCAAAAGGTATCTCGACCTATAAAAGAGTGCATCCTACTGTTTGGGCTGAATTAGCTCAATCAAATGGCAAATGATTGTGTGCGGGCGTGCCAGAAAAGAAATAACTTCAAAGATGAAATTACCCTTTTCAAATTGATTTGAAATAACTAATCTCAATCAGGCAATTGTGTTATCCGTTCGATTACCTCAACTAAGAGGATTTTTCCTTAAGGTATCAACCAAATAAAAGATTGACGCGCTTCGAATCAGAAAAGATGATTGAACACAAGCAAACCTGAATTTAATCAAAGGTTAACTTGTATACAAACACTCTTAAGACTCTTCTAAGAATAATACAGTAAAATAAGCACACTGAATTTAATCAAAAGTGGACTTACAAACGACTATTCTTTGGTAAGAAAAGAACTTACAGGAAAATAAGAGAACTTGAATTTAATCAAAAGCAATCTTACATGCAAATAAGCCTTCAACTTACAAAAAGATCCTACGTTAAACTAAAAACTAATCTAAGATAGATCTCTGAGCAATCATTTTGTATGAGTTGTCAGATGATATGAATTTTTGTGGGGGCTTCTCTCTTCGCTTTACTTCTCTATTTATAGACACTGGGCCTACCTTCGATCTCCACGTCTTCGATTGATGCCCACGTTGGCCACATAAAACGGTTGAGGGAGCTTTCGAACGGTTACCTTGATATTTCCAGAATTCCTTCTTCCCCTGCTTGCTTCGATCATGGTGTTCATGGCCACTTCTTGAATCGTGGTTTCTATTTTCAAGCAACGTGAATCAATGCAACACGTCTGCCTTCCAAAATGATTCCCTGCAATTGCATCTAATTTCAGTTATAAAATAGGGCAGTGAGGACACCGTTCGATGATCGTAAAGTCCAAATCAACGGTTAGATCCCATAACCTTCCAAACCAGCGTTTAACTATTACTCAAACGACACCGGTTCACTCCAAAACGACACCGTTTGTCATAAAAACAGTGCCTCCCTTAATTTCCGCAATCCTCTGCAATTAGTACTCGACTGGGACAGGTTTCGTACAGCCACCGCATCGTTCGGAGCTACGTGGAATTTTTTTATTGGGTAGCACTTTTTAGGATGTAAACACACCCCCCGCATTAACATTTTATTTATGCTAAATAAATGTTAATGGCACACGTTCTCTGCCCATGTCCCTTCAAATTCGGACGCACGAAGCATGACAGGATTTCATTCCCATGCATGTCCATTGAGCTTCCCAAAGATAGCTACAATAATTTTCCTATAAATGGCAATTAATGATAGGGTTTAACGAATCACATTACCCCTCATAAACCCCTTCGAATTTGAGCCTTCTCTGTCAAGAAGTCTTACGTTTATGGACTCTCTTCTAGAAATCAATCTCATCCTAGATAATCTTGATCATCAATCTTACTCTCCCCAAATGTCTCCTCCAAATTCTCCTCGAATGTTGGCAGGCAAGATTATTTCTGATCGAACATTCCATACCCCCAACCCATCTTCCACAGGTTGGGATTCCTCTTTAACCCGTTCGAATTCGTGTGATGGGTCCAACTGGGGCTCATGGGGAGAAAACTCTGCCAATACCAATACTGGCACCATCCTGGTCAAGTTTGACCAACCTGACCCCACACCTAACAGATTCCATCACTTTCGAACCCTTTTTGCGAGCCAATTCCTGCCTTTGAGCGGTAACGACACCGTTCACATGGGCATGCTCGAATCCATTTATTCCTCTCTCAAGTTTTCTCCTTTCCTCAAGCAAGAGGAAAACTATCTTGGGCCTGCCCCTTATTGCAACTTTAAACGCATGGCCCAAGCCCAAAAAACCCTCTGGCTCACAGAGGTGCAAACCCCACACTTCCCAGCTGACTTCGAAGAGACCAACAGGTTGGTTCCCCTTCCTGAAGAGCCCGACTGGTTCAACGAGGTGAATAACCTCGCCATCAACACCCCTCATTTCCAATGGCAATATGGTTATTCCATCTATCCTGCTGACAAGAGCAAAGCCTTGCAGCTCCTTGCAGCCTTCTCCTTCTTGGACATCCATATCTTGGAAGAACAAGTCCCTCTTACCAATTTCAAATGGGCTTGTGAAACACTGGTGCTATGTTCCATCCCCTCTGTAGTTTCCTATCAAATCCACTGTTTCTTGGACTTTCTACCAGTGATCAAGTCATGGCTCGAAGCCAATACTGCTGCGTATTGCTTCGATCAAATCCTTCAAGACTATGCCATTGTCAAAGAAAGGATTGAGAAGTTGCATGACCAAATTGAGAACTTCACTGCTGAATCCTTCAAAGTGGTGCCTGGCCATGCAGACAAGAAGCTTCGAAGGCGCTTCAAAAGGCAACAAGTGAAGCGTCCAATAAAAGAGGCTAAACTTCGAAGGAAAGCCAAAGCACTGGTGCTCCGCTTTAGGCCTCTACTGGAGAAGAAATTGGAGTCAGACTCCAAAGAAGACATGAGGAAAATGGAGTTGAAGTTCCTCCAATTTGCATGGAACAAGTTCCATAGTCTTGTTACTTGGTCCTTTCCTCATTACTTCGATAATAAAAAAGCAACCCCTCAGCACCCAGGCCCTTCGAAGGCCTAATTTGTATTTCTTTTCATAGGAACTAGGATTTCCCTTGTTTTGCTTTTTTTTTTTGTGTAAATACGCAAATTTCAATTTTGTAATCCAGTAGGTTTGTTCAATGAAATTTCCCTTTTTTTTATCACTACGCTGGACTTGGGTTTATTGTTAAAATAGAAATTCTAACAATAATAACTCTACGAAAGAGAAAAAACCAACCCCAGCGGACCCCAGGGTACGGGCCCACTACAGGCCTGGCCCACTTGCAGGAGTATAAAAGCGGAATTAATTCAAAACCACCCCCTACACTCTACGCGTTCAAGCTTTCTCAAACTCAAAAACTCTCAAGAACAGAACCCTCTCTCCTCTTCCTCTTCAACAACGCTAAAAAACCAAACTGAATCTGTAGGGGGATGAAAACAATTTATGTTCTGAACAACACCAATTTGCAGCGGCTATACGTGCCTCTACACCGGAACCCTAATTCTTCGTCGGAACCCTGATCTGCAAAACAGACAAGGGGTGAGCGTACCTTTGCCTCTCGTGGCAAAGGCCCTCCGATGCTTAAGTTAGTATCACGTACTGGTCTAAACCCTAATTATCAGTAAGAAAGCAGTAAGAGATGGCCAAATATTGCGTACCTTTTACCTCCAGGTTTGCCTCATATTTATAGATTCGTGGATGCTTGCTGCCCAAGCATCCCTATTGCCCTAGGATTCCTACCTCGTATAGGAAACCTAGTACCTCATGGATTCTCGTTCCCTTATCGGTATAATAACCTAACCATTATGGGACTCTTTCCCATAATTATCCGAACACCCCACTTACGTTGGATCTCTTGCATCGATCCTATTTACTCGGGATCTTATCCTTTAATGGAATATTACCATTCTGGAACATTCTTGCCGCGACATCATTTAGGGCAACTTCTCCCACTGTTCGGCTAACTCAATGCCGAACAGTCCTCCTGGACCAATGACCCCACATGTAATTGGTCCATGTAGTTATGTCCGGTCAAATGACTTCACATGTCTTTTGACTTTTCAGCCGAACAGACTGTCTGGACCGATGCCTTCACATGTCACTGGCCCAGATCGCCGCTCATCGCACTGCCCGGCAATAAACTTATCATGTCTGTCACGTGTCCCTAACACATCACGTGTTCGGCGACTAATCTTACCTGTTCGGGAATACCTCCCTACAATTGCTCCCCAGCCCCATCCGTTTG
>BPLS01025307.1:0-15068 GCA_019656275.1 Rhododendron kiyosumense | reverse complement strand
GTGTTTAACTTCATGTTTGATGCCTTACGTTAGTGATTGTCATTTCAGTGAAAAAATAAACATGATACTTGTCATTTGTAGACTTATTTGAAGTGTACTACACTGATAATGTATGTGTGTTGACATATGCTAGCTTGAGACTAAGTTTTTAGACTCGTGAATTCACATGAATATGAGCTTTGAATTTGGAAATTTTTTGTGCAAAATCAATCTACTAACTACACAATTAAACTAACTACACAATATAGCTTGGCAAATTAAACAAACATGGAATCCACATGTTTCAATTCCATCTAAGAGATAGGAGAGAAACATATGCCAAAAGAAGATACACACAAAAGGTGAATTTGCACTGATAGCACAATACTGATTGGTAGCTGCAGCTATCATAGATCAACATCAGCTGCAACAACAGCCTTTCTCAATCTGCTGGAGACAGTCAGCAGCAATAGTCAGTAGCAGAACAATAGCTATTTGCTACCATTATAGCAGCTGGGCTGACAAAATAGTAGTAGCAGTTGGATTGCACATAGTGACAACTCTCTGGACACCTCATTTACCAATGGATGAAACTTCAGCAGCAGAGCTAATAGGTGCCATTACAGCAGCAACAGCAAGCATCAGTAGCTGCAAAATAGCAGCAGTAGTTATGACAGGCATGCACAAAATTGATCAGCAGCAGCCACACATTTACAAGCAGCAGTAGATAGACGCAACAGCTAAGGACAAGCCCCGTAGAAAAACATAAACATTCCAAGGGTCAACCCTCTAAGGATAGGTCAAAACAAATTGGAAAACTATTAGGATTAGCTAAAGAAGCTGTACACAACTCCCACTCTCTTTTGCATTACCAAGAGCAGGGGATCTATATTCTCCTTCCACTTATCCTTACATGATTCCCCCACTAATTATTACCTCCTTTCACAAGAAATGTAGGGGATCTAGCACACATCTGATCACTTGGATATCACACAATATAGTAAGAACTCTCATTGGTTATGAATTACCATGTCAACCTATAGGGATTTAGATAACTACCTGAATACATAGAAGTATTATGAGCCTAAAGTGTCTGCTTTGAACTGGTGGTTGAATGATTTAGCTGTCTTGGTATTTGAATGATGCTGCCAACAATAGCATTGCACAACTATTTCTAGCCCCTGTTGATTCATGTTTGAACCCAGCTCTCCTGATAATGGAAATTTATAGAAATTTCCTAAATATATATATATATATATATATATATATTTTATTATTGCAAATGGCTTTTTTTTTTTTTTTTTTTGTGCTTATAGGTTATGCGGAAGAGGAAGGTTGGCCGTCTTAGATCCCAACCACAACAACGAGAAGTATCAACTCATGATACCCCTCATCCTACCTCACATCCATTATCATTATCTACATCCGCTCAAGCCAACACGATGTCAAATTCATGTGACACTGGTTGATGCCTTTAAACACTTGTATTGATCCCATACAATTTGTTATCATTTATTAACAATATTTATTAGGTCTAACAACTTCTAAGTCATCAGGATCCAAGCATGGTCAAGGCAAATCTTTAGGAATTAAGGGCTGGGGTTCTGGCAGTAAACTAAAAGTCCAGTTTGATGTGAATAATAAACCTCTTGGAGATGAAGGCAACTCCTTGACAGGGCAATTGGGTATTATGGTGCGAAACTCTTATCGTGTACCACTCACATACCTAAATTGGAAATCCGTCCCCAATCATGTTAAGGAGGGTATCTGGAAAGAGGTCCAGGTATAACTTTTGTGTTTTGTTAGTGATATCGCTACATAGAAAACTCCTTGTAGATGTTTCTAATTTTTTTTTTGGATTGTAGGATAATTTGGAGTTCTGCTCAGATGAATACGAGAGTGTATACATGGACTCTTGTCGCAGAATATATAAGGATAACAAAGCTAAGATAAAGGTTGAGCATTATACGTCCTACATGTTTCTAGATGCAGATCCAAACATAGCTTTAAGAGTGCCTGATTTTGTTGATCCAGATCAGTGGAAAGAAATTGTAGAGTATTGGCAAATTGAGGAAGTAGTGGTATGAGTTAACAGTTTTGTCAAAACGTATGAATAATACATAATACATAGTTACTTGAAGTTTTCATGTATAGAGGTCAGTGCTACAGGGATACAGGGGCATGCTTTAGGTGTGGGCAAATAGGGCACTTGATGAAAGATTGTCCAGCCATGATGAAGCCAAATGTGAGAACACCAACTGCTACCACTAATTCGGCACAGAGCTCGGGTACGAAACCGGATATGGGGAAGAAACAAGGCAAGGTTTTTGCTTTGGTTCCGGGAGACTCTCAAAATGCAAATTCGGTGGTGTCAGGTATACTTCAAATTTATGGGCATTCAGCTTATGTGCTTATTGATTCGGGGTCTACTCATTCTTTTGTTTCTATGCAATTTGTTGCTAAGTTGACTAGACCACTTGAATCACTTGACCATGAATTGCATGTATCACAACCTATGGGTAATGGTGTTATATGTTCTACAGTCTATAAAGCGTGTGATATATTAATTGGAAGTGTGCATTTGCTAGTAGATTTAATTCCTTTGAACATGGGTCATTTTGATGCTATCTTAGGAATGGATTGGTTATCTTCCAATTTTGCTACGATAGATTGTATTGTCAAAAGGGTTATGATTCAAATACGAGATAAGGGGAATATTACTTTTGAGGGAAAAGCAGTGGTTTCACCGCCTTATTTGATATCTGCCATGCATGCTCGTAGATTGATAAATAAAGGGTGTCAGGGTTATCAGTGTTCAATTCTTACTACTGAATCTGGGGTAACTAGCTTGCAAGATATTCCTTTTGTGAATGAGTTTCCCGATGTATTTCTAGAAGATTCGCCTGGCTCATTGGTTGACAGGGAGATAGAGTTTGTTATTGACCTTATTCCGGGGACTTAACTGATTTCTAAGACTCCATATCGTATGGCACCATTGGAGTTGAAGGAATTGAAAGTCCAATTGCAGGAACTACTTGACAAGGGGTTCATTAAACCAAGCATTTCGCCTTGGGGAGCACTGGTTTTATTTGTGAAGAAGAAAGACGGTACAATGAGGCTTTGCATTGATTATCGGGAGTTGAATAAAGTGACTATCAAGAACAGGTATCCACTTCCAAGGACTGATGATTTGTTCGATCAACTACAAGGAGCGAGGGTGTTTTCTAAAATTGATCTTCGATCGGGCTACCATCAGTTAAAGGTAAAGGCAGAGGATGTTGAGAAAACGGCATTCAGAATGAGGTATGGACATTATGAGTTTTTGGTTATGCCTTTCGGAGTTACGAATGCACTTGCAGCCTTTATGGATTTAATGAATAGAGTATTCAAGTACTATCTTGATGAATTTGTTGTTGTATTCATTGATGATATACTTGTGTACTCTAAGACTCCGGAACAGCATGCCGAGCACTTGAGGATGATTCTATAAACACTACGGGAGAAGAAGTTATTTGGCAAACTAAAGAAATGTGAGTTCTGGCTATCTAGTGTTGCATTTCTTGGGCACGTGATTAGTGGAGATGGTATTACAGTTGATCCACAGAAAATTGAGGCCATAATAAACTGGCAGAGGCCGACAACTGCAACAGAAGTCCGTGGTTTTCTGGGGTTAGCTGGATCCTATCGAAAGTTTGTCAAAGATTTCTCAAAGATTGCAGGTCCACTGACTGAATTGACATGAAAGGAAGTACCGTTTGTGTGGACCAAGGAAAGAGAGAACTGTTTCTTAGAGTTGAAGGAGCGGTTGGTGACAGCGCCAATTCTAACCTTACCATCGGGGACAGAGGGATTTGTGATTTTTAGCGATGCTTCACATCGAGGTTTGGGCTGTGTTCTGATGCAGCACGGGAAAGTAATCGCTTATGCTTCGCGCCAACTGAAATTGCATGAGAAGAATTATCCCACACATGATCTGGAGTTAGCGGCAGTGATCTTTGCTTTGAAATTGTGGTGACACTATTTGTATGGGGCGTCATGTGAGATTTATACGGACCATAAGAGCTTGAAATATCTCTTCACGCAAAAAGAGTTGAACTTGAGGCAGAGAAGGTGGCTTGAGTTGATGAAGGACTATGATTTGATGATTCAATATCATCCGAGCAAAGCAAATGTGGTTGCAGATGCTTTAAGCTGAAAATCTTCTGGTGAGTTGTGTTATTTACTTACCTCTCAGCGAGAATTGATTAGAGAAATGGAAAAGTTGGAACTAGAGGTTTCTATTTATGGCACTGATGCTATATTAGCTGCTTTTACTGTTCAACCTATGTTATATGAAACTGTTAGCCAAAGACAATTGGATGATAAATTTTTCAAAAACATTATCGAGGCATGGGAAGCTAAACCGAAAGAGGATTTCTCTTTTAGAGATGGTGTGTTGAGATTTCAAAACAGGGTTTGTGTACCTGATATACCAGAAATCCGAAGACAAATCTTAGAGGAGGCTCACAAATCTAGATTTGCAGTGCATCTTGGAAGCACCAAAATGTACCGAGACCTTAGGGAGGTGTATTGGTGGCCAGGTATGAAAAGGGAGGTGGCTGAATATGTTTCTCGATGCTTTATTTGTCAACAGGTGAAAGCTAAGCATAAGAATCCAGCGGGGTTACTTCAATCATTACCAATACCGAAATGGAAGTGGGAGCACATTACAATGGATTTTGTTGTGGGGTTGCCACGTACTCAGAGAGGTAATAATGCGATATGGGTAATCATGGATCGCTTAACAAAATCTGCTCACTTTTTGCCTGTAAATGTCTCATTTAGTTTGGAGCAGTTGGCTGAATTGTATATTAAGGAAGTTATACGATTACATGGTACGCCAGTGTCTATTGTGTCAGACAGGGATTCGAGATTCACTTCTAATTTCTGGAGGAGTTTGCAAAAGGCAATGGGCACGGAATTAAAGTTTAGCACAACATTTCATCCACAAACCGATGGCCAGTCTGAAAGGGTGATACAGGTTTTGGAGGATATGTTACGGGCTTGTGTTTTAGAATTTTAGGGAAGCTGGGAGAAACATTTGTCTCTAGTGGAATTTGCATATAATAATAGTTATCAAGCGAGTGTAGGTGTGGCACCTTACGAAGCACTATATGGGAGAAAATGTCGATCCCCAATTTGCTGGACTAAAGTGGGGGAGAGGAGACTTGAAGGGCCAACAATTGCCGATGAAACTACTTAAAGAATTAGGGTTATTCAAGAAAGATTGGAAGCGGCGCAAAGTCGGCAAAAGAGTTACGCAGATTCGAAGAGGAGACCGTTGAAGTTTGAAGTCGGGGACTTCGTGTTTTTGAAAGCATCACCAATGAAGGGAGTGAAACGGTTTGGAAAAGGGGGAAAGTTGCAGCCAAGGTATGTTGGGTCGTTCGAGGTTTTAGAGAAAATTGGGGAAGTAAGTTACCGTTTAGCCTTGCCACCGGAGCTATCCTATGTTCATGACGTGTTCCATGTATCTATGTTGCGACTGTATTTGCCTAATTTTGATGAGGAATTACTTGTAGCGACTCCTATCGAACTTCGGGAAAATTTGAGCTAGTGGTAAAACTGGAGAAAATCATTGACCGAAAGAACAAGGTTCTTAGGAACAAGGTGATACCATTAGTTAAAGTGTGGTGGACTAATCAACGTGGGGGAGAAGCTACATGGGAAACAAAGGAGGACATGCGAAAGAAATATCCGTATCTTTCTCCAATACAAGGTAAGTCAAGTTTGAGGACAAACTTCTATAAGTGGGCGAGGGTGTAATATCCCGACTTTTAATTGTGTTTAGAATTTAAGTATGTGCTGAACTTGATGTTAATTATGTGATTTTGGCCTTGTTTTGCTAGTTATTAGGAAATGGGACATAAGTGGTTATAGGTCACACCTACACATGATAATTTTTCTTGTAACCTATTAAAATGAAAGCAACGTGTAACATTTCCCCCATTTTCATCACATGTAGAGAGAGAGAGAGAGAGAGAGAGAGAGAGAGAGAGAGAAAGAGAGAAGAGAACTGTTCGGTGAGGGAAAACAAAAGAAGAAGAAGAAGAAGAAGAAGAAGAAGAAAAAACTTGGAGATTTCTTCCTAGACTTGGATTGAAGCCTAATTTGATAAGTTCATGCCTAGAGGAGTAAAATTTCTTGTTCTTGATGTTCAATTTTTGCTAGAAGTGCTGAATCTAAGTGGGTTTAGGGTAGAGATTAAAGTTTGTGTTGGAAACCCATGAACCTTGTTTAAATTCCCAGAAATTGACATGTTTAAAGTTTATGTAATTCATGAATTTGGTATATTTGAGGTAGCCCATGAGTATGCTCAGATTTGCTTATGTTTTGTGAAGTTTCTGTATGAGTTTTGATGTGAATTATAGGGTTTTACTTCAGAAATTCGTGCTGCTTGAGGGTAGGCAATTTAGAGCTTCAAAGAATTGAATTTGCCCTGTTCTTGAGGAATTTTTCTCACCAACTTCCCGACCTTGATATTTTTTGATATTTTTATTGAAAATGCCTGTATGTGTCTACTTTACTGTGTAATTTCAGAACCTAATTCACAATGTGGAAGAAGTTAAAATTCATTAACCGACCTGCTGTTGTGGTATCTGCAGTGATGACAGCATCGTCGCACTTTACGGAAACGGCTATAATTTTTAGCTCGAGCGATGAAATTACGAACCGTTTTCTAATTTTGAAACTAGATTCATAGACCTTAAAAAGTATATGGAGTTTGCACCTTAGTTATTTCCGTGCAAAGTCAGATTTTAAGTCGAAGTTGATGAAATTGCAGATTCTGAAGTTATTTCTTGAAATTGGTTGTCTAACTTCATATCTTTCCCTCTATGACCTTATGTTCATTAAAGATAGGCTTATTTAGCATCTTCTAATCATGGTTTTGTTGCCTATTTGTTATAGAAAGTTTAGGTGGTTCGTAGAGCCGAGGTGTGTGATTAATATCCAAGACACATGGTTTATTATAAGCTTTTCATTTCAATGATATTTTATATTTTGATATGAACTCCATGGAATATCAATGAAAGGTGGACATGTTTTTATCTATTAATGGTATCCTCTCACGTCCCAACTTGCTAGGGGACACGTGCTAAAAGGCTAGCAAAGCATGGTTATTGTCTAAAGACGTCTTAACTTATCCACTACCGGGGACGCCTGGTAAACATGAAATGAATAGAGGATGTGCATTACTATGCTATGTTGCTATGAAATGTGATTCGTTTTTAAATGGTTTTAACATTGTCCATGGAAAGCATGTGAATTGCGTATTAATCTTTCATACGAGCTTTGTGTTATGGAAATTTCCACCTTTCAGGCAACGGGACGTAGAGTGGTGGCATATAGCTTTCTTTTGGATGTGCCATGTAGATATGGACTTGTAGATAGGGAGTTGCTCTCGGTGAACACTTTTGACTTGTAAATATGCACAGCTCTGGGTGGTTTGCAATGTAGAGATCCTTGTAAAGACTTTTGGCTTTTGGCATATGTAATAAAATGAAATTTGCTTCCACTTGTCGTTAATTGAGTTCCTTTAGTCATTTGCTAATGTGGTGTTTAACTTTAATATGGCCTTAGTGATATGATCACTAGCACTTTGTTGTGACTAGAGCCTTTAGGGGCGGGCTAGGGTCGTGACAGTTTCCAACCCTCAGAACAGAGACATTCGACCCAAAGACAAATAATGAAGTTGTGGAACAAGAGCTGATCTTGGCAGAAAAGAAGCGCGACAACGCTCGCTTGAAGCTTGCCGAGTACCAACAGCAAGTGGCCAAGGGATACAACAGGAGCGTGAGTGTCAAGAAGTTCAAGCCAGATGATTTGGTTTGGCGAAAAGTTGTGCAAGCCAGCAAGAAAATGAAATTCAAGCCCAACTGGGAGGGACCTTTTCGTATCGTCAAGATTGCTGGTGAAAATGCCTATGTGCTGGAGGACATGAATGGAAAAGTTCTAACTAACCCATGGAATGCACAGAACCTCAAGAAGGCGTACATGTAGAAGGAATCCCAACAGTGTGCCTCATGCCCGGCCACTGCCTATCCTATTTTCTTTATTGGCTTCGGCCCAAGTTTTTACTTTTCCACTTGTACTTCATGTTTGTTGAATCAAAGGAAAATCTTATCTGGCAGTTGTCCTTAGCAATTCTAACCTTCATTTTCCTTTACATTTTTTACTTCGGCTAACTTAGCCAACCACAGACGTTGACCTCGGTCACACCCACAAACGGCTCTTATGCCCATTGCTTCGGCCACTATTACTGCCCAAAGAAGCAAAACGGACATCAGGTCCACCGAGCCCAGAGACACACAATATGGGCGGAATTTGGGTTCCGGTTCGGCTTGGCAAGACAATGAGGTCGGCCACAGCCCGGTTACACTCACATTTTGGGGAGCAAACCACCCACAAACATTATATCACTCTAACCTTGCCTAGGGGCTGGCATCTTGCCGAGCCCACGCCTCAGGTACGAGCCCTAAACAATTCTTGGCGCTTAACCTAAGCGTCTCCAACTATACTAGCAACCAAGCCATGTATAACAGCACGCTCGGCAAGCTACACCCAATTTTCCTACTCTACTTTGCTCAAGGCTCGGACACCATCCCATTACTTAGCCGAACCTAGACCAAAGTGGGGGCAACAACTATAAAATAAAGCAAACATTACAAAACAGAAGCCATCCATTAAAAAGAGATCATGCATTCAAGCTCGGCAAAACGTACAAAGCCAACATTTACATCTGGAACGGCAAAATCCAAGCTCGGATCCGTCCAGTCCAAAAAGTTCAAGAACAAGAAAAACAGAAATTAAATAGTACAGGAAGTAAAGGGTGATTAACTATGGTGACCGGCCACCCGAAAACCGGTACCTGCGAGTGCGTCCCCTTCAGCCGTGAGCAGCCTCATCAATATTAGCACCAGCCTCGGCAATGGCAGAGTTGATTCCAAGGGCATTAACATCAGCCTCGGCCTCGGCACTTTTGTCAACGTTCATTGGATCATCTTCGGCAGCAGCAGCAGACTTGGGGTCGGCATTTCCAGCAGCCTTGTCACAACCCTTACCATTCTCTCCCCCACCAGTGCCACCTTCAGCATCGGCTCCGTCGTCGGCCTCAGTGAGGTCTTCAACATCGTCCTCGCTCTCGGGAAACTCCTCCGGGGGGAGAGGTGCGCACTCTTCCTCGGTGTAAGGAAGGACAAGCTCGGGGACTGATGGGGCAGGAATTGATTTCATCAGATTAGTGTAGGCCTACAGCTGCATAACCTCGCTTGTAGCCTTCACGCCATCCTTGTACCCTATTTGGTACGCAATGGGGACCCTCAGCTTGATTGCGTCATTTTCCATGGATCGAGCGTCCCGCATGTACTCGGCCCCAGCTTGGTCAAAGCCAGCTTGATACGTTGCCCCATCAACTTCTTTCATCTTTCTCTTCTCCCTCCTCAGAACCTTGGTGACCTCGCGCTCGGCCTTCTTCACCTTCTCCTCCATCTTGTCCCTCTCCTTCTCAAGCTCAGCGATCTGAGCTTTCGCCATTTTAAGGCTCCCCTTGTAGCTCCTCACTTTCTCACGCTCGACCTTCAGGTCCTCGTGAAAGCGAGTGCGCTCGGCGACTATAAGCTCGGCACTTTGGGACGAGCGAAGCAATGCCTGCCCAGCTTGTTTAATAGAACATCAAATTGATAATTCTTAACAGCACAATGATTGCAAAGGAAAGAGGACTGGGCTTGGACCATACCTGAACAAGGTAAGCACTTACGTGCGCCAAGCTCTGCTGAAAGCCTTCGGGGACCTTCTGCATATCATTCGGCAAAGCCAAACCCTGAAGCAGTGTAGTGGCCAGTCCCGGCTCAACCTTGACCGAATCTTCCACTGAGATGACCCTGCCCTCGGCTAAGGCGTACGATGGGGCGAACTCTTGAGCAGCGATGGGGCCAGCCGAGCCCAAAGGTTTTTGGGCCGCCCTCGATCCACCGGCAGTCGATGATTCAGTCCTCTCCTTCTCATTTGGACAGGGAGTCGGCGGCTTGGTCGGGAAGAAGTCCTGGGTGACCTTCTACCTCTTCTCAGCAGGCTCGGTAAGCCCTGCCTCCTGACAGATGGCTTTACCATCCCTTATGTTCACCCGGACAACATTACGTCGACCCATGTCGTCGGTATGTTGGGGAATAAGTGTTTACAAAGGAATGTTTATACCAAGAAGCTCGGCTTGCTCACTCTGCCCGAACCAAAATTCGGCCGGCTTCTTGAAGGTCGGCAACTTGACTCTCGGCTGCTTACCGCCACCCGTCGACACCTTTTTCTTCCCTCGACTCTTGCCCACCTTGTTCAGCCCTGCTTCTTTTCCCTTCCTCTGAGCTTCCCCTTGTAGGATGGCTCGTAGCCATGCAGCGTCGACGCGTCTCTACAAGCCTGAGACAGTAGGGTGTCGACGTGCGCCTCCACAGACAGAGATTGTTGAGTCTTGGTTATGGCTCGGTGATCTGCAGGAAGAATCAACTATTAGGATAAGGGAACCACACATGTATTGTCAAAGAGTCGACGTCGGCAAAAGCAAAGGGATCATGACTACCTCGAAAGTCCTTTATCTTCGGCACCTTGTACTTACGTACGGTTTGGTCGCCGAACTCGTAATTCCCCCTCACTTCCACGTAAAGATTGGCCCATTTATTAGTGTCGGGCAGTCCGTCTACCAAGGGCTCCTTGTCTCTATAGACAGGTACCGACGCCCAGTTTGGCTGTGCTTGGACATTATATAAGTGTGAAAGAGGTCAGCGACCGTGAACTCTAAATCGTGAAGCTCTTTCAACTTTATTATGGACATCACTATCCTGTAACTGTTAACAGCGAAAAAGTGGGGGACAAGACTAAACCGAGCCAGCAGCTCTCTCAAAAAAGGGTGAAGAGGGAACCGCAGCCCAGCTTCACAGATAGCCATCAAAGGAACCGTAATGTGCTCGGGATGGTGCTCCCTCTAATCCTGGATTCGGTTGCTGGCCACCTGGCTGACGACCACATCGTCGGGAATGTTGTAATTTCTACAAAATTTCTCATACTCACCTGGCTCCCCACTAAAGAAATGAGCGTGGGGGCAGACTTGGCCGTTCTCGTAGAGATTGGCGACCTCTCTACCCTCGGACTGGGCTTCACTGCGCCCGGAACGTGCAGAGGTAGGGGCCTCAGCCTAGGGGACAAATCTGGATTCGGCCTCTGGCCCCAGGCGAGGCTCGGCTTCAGAATGGGTTGATTGTGTGAACAATATCTCAGGCTCGGTATCGAACTCGTCGGCAACATACTCGAAAACGCGTTCGGCATTCGAGTCGTTGGAGTCAGTGGACATGTTTGAGGCAATGGAAGAAATCTGTCGTCGGCTTCTATGCCTCTCCACGCACTCACAAATTATTGAGGCTGCAGAGTCGCCCCCCGAGCTTTCAGAGTCGGAAGAAATGACCATGATTGAGTGAGCCAGACCTATCAAACACAAACAAATGATGAGAAACCTTATCGTCGGCGACGGATGAGGATCTCCCTACGCTCGGCTACCCTATTGGCCCACCTACCTTCGTCCTATGGAGATTCAAGCTCGGGAGAATTTAGGACCCTAACTGCTGGGTTCGGCATCGGCCAAACCCAACTAGCCACAGTGGGGGCTCGACCGTGCTAGGCTCGGCGCATCCCAATGTCTTCCAAACCAACCAGCGTCTTTGCTGGGGCTCGGAAGAATAGGTTGAAGGCGAAGATGAATAGTCGTTCATCTCAGCCTTCATACTGTTCACACAGAACAGAAAACTCCCAAAAAAACCCAGAAAAACGACGAAAAAGGACGTGAAAACTGCTAGAGTATATAGAGAAGCAAGGTTCGAACTCATACCTGGAGATTTCAACGAGATTTGGTGAAGAATTTGCTTGGAATCAAGATTGGAAGATGGACGAGCGTGCAACGAAGCTCTAGTAATGGAGGTTTAGAGAGAGAAAGCAAACGTGGCTTCTTTCTCTACCCCCAACCCTTTATATAGGGCTAGGGTTGGAAATTTGAGTTTCCCGCCCATCATTACACCGCCGAACGGGGGGCCAGTAAACGCTGGACGCGTGGCAATGACAGGTTCAACTTTGTAGAGCTGCACGCATGCCAGCCATTCCCCTGTCAGCCGTACACAACCACAGAGAGACACTTGGCGCACTCCTGTTGGTTATTGTCCTTGGCAGTCTGTTGAAAGGTGATTGAGGCTCGACCAAGTTCTATCCCGTAGCCATGATCCATGCTCGGCGTCAAGAAGGCTCGGCCAAAGTTTTACATCAATACCAACCACGTGCTCGACAATGGCTGAAATTGAGGGGCTATTGTAGCGAGCCGAACCAATCTCTACTGGGGCTTGACTTGAGCCAAGGCACACCGGCCGCCGACGTTGCCTACGCCGTGCGTCCAACGATGGAGAAATTTATATTAAGCTCGGCCGTTGTTTTGAAGCTATCCCGCAAGCGATGTGGGCCTAGTCCGAACTCCCTTCGGGCTCGGCCTCCCTTCAAGCTCGGCCACCATTAAGAGGCGGCTTTGGCAACGATACTCGCCTAGCCCGAATTCCCTTTGGGCTCAGCCTCCTTTTAGGCTCGGTTACCTGCGCGGCCACTCATGCGGCCACTCATGCGGCCACGCGCCCACCCACGTGCGAAGACGGTTACGCCATAGGATAATCATGAGCGCACATGGGTCATGCCAGCTCACCCCCCAAAAGCGGTTACCAGATCTAGATGATGACGTCACGATGACACCGCTTAGATCGTGCGAGGCACGTGTTCGTGCTTGGGAAGCAAGTCAGGGAGGCTCTATAAATACCAAAGGATAACGCCTCTGGAAAGGTACGCCTAATACACGCGAATACCCACTCAAAACCCTAGTCTCTTGGCTCACTCTCTGCACATACTTATCCTCTCGCCGGAGGGCATTGTCGGGCAGCCCCCGGCCAGGTCTTAATCGTGCGTTCATTGTGCAGGCGAAGCGGAGTAGGCTAAGCAGCCACGGAACCAGCGGAAGATGGAGTTGGAGTGAGGATCACGGGCCACACACAAGACATGAATCAACAAAAATTAGGAAAGACTAAGCAACTGCACAAAAATGCATGCGGTTACAGTACACCCTCCATCCCTCTTTTTTAGACCACTTTTCTCTTTGGTTGTTCCAAAAAGAATGCCTGCTTTGATATCATAACTTTGTCCTTGTCTTTTGAAATTAATAAAAAACTTGAAAGAGGGATGGAGGAAAGCATGTAGAAGTTCAAGGTGATATTGGGAAGTTAAAATCTACAAGTGTTATACTTTCGTCTACTTAAGAAGTTGAATTCCCCCAAATGGTAGATAAACAGGGATAGTGGGAGAAATAACATCAGCCGTAGCAATATTATGCTTCGTAGCCACACTACTGCAATAATAGATGAATACCACACTAAAGAGAATCACCAAGATCACGGTTTCCGTGAAAGCGTGATAAAAAATTATAAGCTAACTTTTTAATCTCAGTATAAATAAAAAACTAAGATAAAAAGTGTTGCTTAGCCACAAAAAAGAACAAGATAATAGATCTCACTCTTACAAGGAGATAAAAGAAAAAAGACCTCACTCTTACTATGTGATAAAAGACTTTTGTGTGGAATAATCATGGAAAAGAGAGAGACAAAGGCCTCGCTCGTGCAGTGAGAATAAAAAAAAAAAAAAGACCTCACTCTTGTGGCGTGATAAAAAACTTTGGTTGGGAAAAAAAGCGAGATAAAAAATCGTAGAAAAAAACGAGAACTTCTGAATTTTTCGGCTCATTTAGGTGCGGTTGGAAAAGGGAAAGTAATTGAAAGGGTGCTCAAAACGACGTCCTTTCACTTTAGCCCAAAATAAACCCTAGCTCCTCCCCACTCACCTATTGAAGGTCTCCACTCACACGTTGAAGCTTCATCCTCCCACGCTGCCGCCGACTCTTCGAACCCATCCTCACACGCCGTTGTTGCAGTCTCTTCTCTCTCCACCACCACCGTGAAGGAAGAAACAGTGCGCTCCCTCTCTGTGATTTCTTGTATTCCTCCATTATCCTTCTCCAAAATGTCTTATGATTTAATCATCGGTATGGAAAATCGCATGGGAGATGAAAATTTTCGTGTATTTTTATTGCATTATTGAAATGCAATTTGTATCTATTTCAGAGTTGTCTTATCGGATCTGAATATCTTTCACTCTCTAGAATTTTTTCAAAACTAGAGGATAGATTTTCATTTCTTCAATGGATTATACCAATGGAACAATCACTTGGGACGAAAAGGGTAATCCTAGGGCTGTTCGCAGCGTTAGTGGGCTACAAGGACAATAAAGCATCATCGGCGAGTGAGGGACTCAACAGTAGGGGCTTTTTCAGTATCAATACCATGAATGTGAAGTAGTGCCCGACGAGGAACAGAGAGAGCACAAAAAGAAAATAACAAAGAAAGTTTCTCCAGTTATGCATTTGTCCTAATTTTTCCAATTTAACTTTCAATTTCCCAATCTTTCTTTTCTGCATGTCCTCCATTTTTCATTTCTTGTACTTTCGTATTTGACACATTCAGTAGACTTGCATGTTGCTACTCTGGAATTTCCGACATGACTTAGGTAGTTTTTAGTTTCCTAGAGAAGGAATGAAATCGTTATTCCTAGGTCTCCTCATGGAATGGGCTGCGCGACCACGCAAAACCATGTAGTTTAATAAGTCTTCCCTTCCATTAATAGCTTTTGTTTTTTTCTAAATGAGGCCTATGGTTTTAGTCCTTCACTATTGCTACACTCAAACAGACAAGGCCTGTCACACCCTCGATTTTTAACATAAATATAAAAGGATTTTTATATTATAAAACCTCACAATAATCCGTACAATACCCAAAAGAGTTTGGCATTCCCACTTCGACAAACCACACTTCAACGTCCATATGTTTACAAAAGTACATCTTTGGCTCTATGGCGCAAATTGACATAAGTACTGAATATCAAAAAGAGTTAAAAGCTTACATTATCCTTTAATCAAAAGGTTTACAACTAGA
>BPLS01025306.1:40506-59913 GCA_019656275.1 Rhododendron kiyosumense | reverse complement strand
TGATTTTGCAGTTGGAAGAAGGTAGAAGTAGACCACTTAACTCTTGGGAGGTCTCAAGAGATTAAAATGGATGATGGAATCTTTTTTGGAGCATTCTTCTGATTTCTGATAATCAGTAGAATTCCACTTCTGGGTTTTATTCTTTTCCGACATAAATATCTGAATTCCATGTGATTGTTGTTGAAAGTTGGTTACAAGGGTATCAACTTTTTCAATAGGAGTAATAAAAACCATTGAAAAGGGCTGTTTGGGGTGTTCTCTTACCTTGTGGATTATGAGAATTTGGAGAACAGGGATGGATACTTCAGAAGACAATTCCATTGAGAGAGTTGTCTCGCAAAGAGCGCTGCAAATGCGAAACTCATTTCCATGCCAAATTTGTGTGTTTGGTTTTCTTTTTGGTGCTTGCCTTGCAACATTATTTCTGGCTGCTCTCAGTACTTCACTGGGCACCTTTGCCTTTGGAGGGATTTCATTCTCTCCAACTGCATTTTCAAATGGAATCACTTCTTGGAACTCAAGTTCAGATATCATCAGTAAGTGAAATTTCCTCAATTTATGCTCATTTTGTTTTTTATTACAGAATTTCTGATATTTCGAATGTTTTTCCGAAGACTTTGGTATATTTTCAGTTGTTGCATGAATTAAAGATAATTTCAACAAAAAGGAGAATTTTGTCCTCTGTTAACATGGTTTGGCCAGAATGCCTGCTCCACCAAAGAAACACAGTTTCATTCATGACCGGAAACCATGGACTTACAAACCAACTCTCTCTCTCCCTCACAGAGACTCTGGATCCGGTCCTAACTTCCATTTGTCTTTCAGATTGAAAAGTCTCCACATAACCATCACGTTATTTACTATGTCTTCGACTGATACATCGCCTCCATCTTTGCCCAAAGAGTATTGGCATCCGTCTACTGGGCTATATGGTCAAACACTTTATATTGAACGACCTGTGGGATCAACCCAATCATCTTTTAATCAAGTTTCTTCCTATTCTCTGCCTTTGTTTCTGTTGATTGACACCTTTAAGCTCCAAAGTGTCGAACAAAGTGTTCAATTACATGACTAGAAGAGCTATTACTGACCTCCATCATCTACCTTAGCTCTTCTCAAAGCAAGAAAATGCAGAAACAACGGCCCTCTAAGCTCTTGGTCGCTCAAAACCTTTAAAATATAGCCTCCGAGGGCTCTAAAATGCACACACATCTGGCAGTGTCAAGATCAAGTCGATCTCGAAATTTGAGCATGGGGTTCAATCCGAAATATCGAAACGGCTCCGAAATTATGTACTTTTCTGGAACAGTCACTAACACCAAATAATTATTCTATTGCTACAAAGGAATATTACGTTAACGCTGAATGGGTCATTGACTGGATGCTGACATGGCACGATTTGCTGACCAGCATGTACCACTTGGCATACGGACCCTGACATGGCAACCATCGTTGCAATAACATAGCCACTAACGTGGCGTTGATTAGATGATGTGGAACTAGTGTCAACCTGACATGGCTTTGAGCTGGCGCAACGTTTTCATCATCAACCCCTGGCGCGCATGCTTGTAAATCTAACATGTGCCCAGGTGCGTGCGAGCTGCGAGCTCCCCTGACCTCCGTTCGGGATCAGGCTTCCACGTCTGTGAAGTCACGATGAGATGAACAAAACTATGGAGTCAAAACTCATTTTAGACAACTCTGATTTTCCGGTCATGCAAATAGAAAACTTTAAACCATGTTTCCAGCGATCATATTCACACCTGACGGTTGATACCATTTGTTATGATGTCGCGCTGGTGAGCATAATTTTGCGCATGGTTAAAAGCACTTTGCACTCTTTTCTGGTAATGCAGATATGGTTACAGAGCAGGTGATGCATTCTCAGCGAACTTCCGACAGTAATATTGACGAGAGAGCGTCTTTCTTGTACTCGGCTTGGAGTGCTTTGCTCGATGAATCAATGAAACGCAAAGGCCGTAAGTTGCCGCGAGGTGCAAAAGGGAGGAGATCTAATATTAATGTGCCGAAAGCCCCTCACTTGGAGGATTGCAAGCTGAGTGAACAACTCAACAAGAAACTCGATAAGCGTGTTGCAAATGGGAGCTTTCCTCCTTGGACGCTGTGGAAGGGACTCTTAGATACTTACCCGTCGTCGACATCTAGCGAGCGGCTCAAGTCTGATGGTGCTTATCCTCCGTGGGTATGTTTGTTTTCCGGACCTTGGGACCCTGCAGCGCCCCCCAGTGTGTTGCAAGTTGCAGTGCTTGATCTTATTCTTCCATCTTGATAATTAATGGTCCATATTTTAGAAAAAAAAATTCCCCGGCCAGGAAAAGTTTTTCTAAAATTTGGACCATCTAAAACACTTTTAAACAGTGTAAGACAGCACTGCAAGGTGCAGCACTTTTGAGGCACTGCACCAACCCGCCTTCCTATTTCCCTAATATTCACCCACAGTTTATTAGTCTGCGATTGAGAATGTAGGACTCTTGACGAACTACTCGTAAGACAAGCGTTGAGTTAATCATTTCTCCTGTGGCAAGATTTTTCGGTTTTGGTTTTTTTTTTAACAGCGAAATAGCAGAGATTTGAGTAATAATAATCAAAAGAAACAGTACAAGAGATGGATTTCGTAATTTCTTTGCAGATAACAGGATCAGATGAAGAAAATTATCCCTTGACTAGGGAAGTACAACGAGACATATGGACTCACCAGCACCCTCCGAACTGCAGCGATCCTAACGTGAAGTTTCTTGTAGTTGAATTTGATACGGTGAAAAGATTAGGTATGGGAGCTCAGATGGCTGGAATGTGTGGATTTCTTGCTATCGCTATCAATGAAAAAAGGGTCCTCGTGACAACCCGCTTTAATCGGGCAGAACATACCGGGTGTAGAGGTACGAGTAAGCGGTAATTTCTTTCAAAATTCTTTTCCTTCTTGACATATCTGATTCGAGTGCGTGATACTGCTAGATAAATGCATATTCCGTATACACTATCCATGCACCTTCTAAAATTAATTTTAGAAGTTGTGTCCCTTGGTTTGGTTTCTTGATAACCTCAAGTTTGTCTTGGATGGGCATAGAATTGCTCTTATTTTTAGAACTCCGATGGGTCTTGGGTTAAGGATATGATGCCATTATTCCTTATTCCGGTTAATCTTTGTAACAATTTCATATATTAATTAAAAAAAATCACCTTTTAAAAATAAAAGAAAAAAGATTACCTTTTTATTGAAGTTGTAACTTCTCATAAGAGTTGTGACTAATCTTTACAAGATTTCACAACTATAAAATAAAACCAATTCAAAAAATTGTTACTTTTCAAAAGGGTTGTGTCTTAAAAAAAAGTTATTTGTTTGTGTCAAAAAGCTTAGAGTGTTTTTATCCATTCTCCATTGTTCGCTATTTTCCCAACAGAGTGCCATGAAAATGATTCAGGTTACTTTATGTGATGAATAACTAACTATACATTACATTCTGCCATTAAAACTAGACCAAACATGTTTAAGCCTCGTTCCGCTAAGGTTCTTAATTTTTAAATACTTATTTTCTGTTTTACGAGACAGGCCATTCTCTAACAATGCATCACCTTTAATTCAAAAAATAAATACTTATTTTAGATAGTAGAACACATAAACCAGTCTAAAAATAGAATAAAAAAAACTAAAGAGGAGAAAAAGACAAGAATAGGGGGGAGAAGTACTAGGGCTACAAACGAATCAAGCTGCTTCCGAATAGCTCGAGGCTTGGCTCTCATCAAGGCTCAGCTCGGCTCATTTAATAAATGAGCCAAGTACATGCTCGAGCTTTGGACTCATTTAGTAAATGAGCCGAGCTTAGCAATTCAAAAGCTCTGCTGGGCTCGGCTAAAAAATGTAAGCTTGGCTCGTTTAAAGAGGTCGTTTAGTAAATATCGGGCTTGGCTCGTTAGTAGCCGAGAGAGCTCGAACACAGCAAAGTTTGGCTCGTTTACAGCCCTAGCCAAAAACTACATGCCCAGACACCTGTCAACCAACCATCCAGTAACTACGAGGATTACCCCAGCGCGCATTTGAACCGACTGTGTTTGGTTTGGGTATAGAGACTATAGCTGTTAAAAAAAGAAATAACAATCACCGAATTATTACTAAGGGTTCATATAAATCTCCATATCGATATCCAATTTTGCAAGACATAAACCTCCAACATCATAAACTCGTTGTCAATCTTAGGTTGTCAATCTTATGTTAAAAAAAGAAATAACATGAATGTTGAAATACGTGAGTTATGCTTCACCTTATATATTACTTACCTATTGTGCGCAACGAACTAATTTGATCACATTTTAAATAAATATTTTCACGTGCAACACACGTGACAATATAAACTAGTCTAAACGAAAGGGGAAAATGATTGATCTTCAATACTGATCGTTCTTTGCGTCTGCGGTGTTTCAGGGCCATTACGTTCTAGTTGGTCTTGTTACTTCTTGCCAGAAACATCCCAAGAATGCCGAGAACGTGCATGAAAGTTAATGAAGGAAAAAAAAGCAAGGGAAGAAGGAATCATAACAACAAGGCGCAACTATACAACACCGCAAGTATGGCATGCAGAGGCTCCTAGGCAAGCTCTTGAACGAATTCACTATTTCATTCATAACTTTCGATGCAGAGTACGTATGTGTTGTTGTGCAACGAACCAAACACAAGTGCATGAGCGTGCACAACAGCACGAAGACTAAAATCAATCATGAGATACATGTGGTGAGGTGCCTAATCTCCACTCTGTCTAATGTCTTGCAACAGGGCGTGGGGTGAGCCTTGGAAATATTTGCAGCCTACAATTGATGTAAACGGAACACTGATCGCTTCTCATGGCAGAATGGGTACAAGGTGGTGGCGAGCCCAGGTATAGAAAAAAATACTATTTGAGATTTATGGCAATTTGTATATATATGCAAGGATGTGCAATTAAGATGAAAGTATGCTTTCATGCTTATATGTATTATTTGATCACGGCTGGCATATTTATATCTTTCGTTGAATATTTTCAGGGAGTCCGCTACCTAATGAGATTTCAGACTGAGTATACTTGCAACTTGCTAAACGCTGAACGTCATTCGGCATTTGGACGGCAAGCTGCTAAATTGGTTCTTGCAACACCCACTAAAGAATGGCTGGAGGTTTGTCGATCTATCTACGAAGCTAAAAATTTTGGATTAGCTGCTAATTGATTCAGAAGATTCTTTTGCTTAATTGATATGTTCTCCTGGTACTTTAATTGTTCAATACTATGAAGCTATGAATTTGGATTAATAACCTGCGAGAGATATCAAAGCGTATTGGACTTTGTAATGCATCCTCTCCTTTCCTTGTAGTATCAATGTCTTTGGATTCCAGTATTGAAATGGATAGCATGCAAAAACGAGACTATAGAGCAACTGAGTAGCTTAATTACTTGCTTATTACCAATTTCACAAGAGAAGGCTGTTCTTTAAGCTCGTTGGCGATCCTTGTCCTTTGAACCTTTATTTCGAGTACAATGGGCAAGTCTTTTTTTGCTCTAAGTTACTTCGTTAACACGTTTCTCAAAGTCAAGCTTCAAATGGAAGTTTCTCGATAAATTTGGACTGTAGATATAAATTTCAAATGAGTGCAGACAAGTGTAACTTAGAGAATGCGTTTCTGAATTTTGATATAGTTTATCAAACTTTTGCATCACTCACTTTTGTAAACTCATGCCTGTTAAGAAAATCCTCTACAGGAAGGTAGAGAAGAACCTCAGTCTGAAATAGAACGATTTGTATGGTCCAATCACAAACCGTGGATGCCTAGGCCATATATAAGCATGCATGTGAGGATGGGCGATAAGGCAAGCGAAATGAAGGTAGTTGGATTTGAAGAATATATGAATCTTGCTGAACGCATAAGAAAGCGCTTTCCACATGTTCACAACATCTTGGTATCCACTGAGATGCAGGTTATTTACACTCTTCTCATGCTTTAAATTATTTTTATCTTTAAGATAGAAAGACCCTAGGACATCAAGCAGTAGAATTGATTCTCATTCATACATACAAAAACAATTCTCACGATTCTTTTTGCAAATAGTTATCAAGTACAAGATAAATGTACAATACCAAGGAATTATTCCACCATCTAACCTGAATCAAATGAATTTTTGTGGCCTTGTTCAACAAGATAAGTGTCTATTCAAATGCAACCAACTATGAATGAATGAATGAGAATCTTGAGAAAGTCTTTTATTGGTCTGTCAATGGATGATGTTATAGTGTCCCCGGTCATTTTGGAGACACCGTAATTTTTGGCATAATTTTACGATTATGAGTATAACAAAAACCCATTATAGGCATAACGGAACCCAAATAAGGCATAATCAAGAAATATCCAAAAAATCAATCAAGACATAACCAAACTCAACTAAGGCACAACCAACAAGTTATGCCTTGCTATGGTTCTGTTGTGCTCATTATGGTTTTGGTTATGCTCATAATGGGTTTTGGTTATGCTTATAATGGTTTTGTTATATCAAAAGCTACGGTGCCCCCAAAATGACGGGGGACACCGAAGTCATTCCCTCTATCAATATACCAGTCTAGACACTTTTTACCATTCATAATCCTATATCTGCTCATTTCCATAAATTACAAATACAAAGAAACCTAGCAAAACCCTTGCTTGCCCAGCCTTTTTTTATCCTTTTGATTTTCTTCATATTTAAGAAAAAGTCTACCTCTCAACTAAATGATTGTGCAACATATGAGCTAGCTAACCTCTTGCAACAAACTTTTTCTACTACATTTAGTTCATCGATCGGTTGTCCTTAACTATCAAAAAGATCCCACTGGCAGTCTTCCTTCGTCTTTCTCTTTCATTTGAAAAATGTTGCCACTAAGAACAGTATGATTTTAGAGTCCTGTTCAAGTTTTCTTTTTAAGTTTCTGTGCGGCGGAACTCTACATCCGCTATGTCTCTCTGGACTTTGGATGCACCACTTTTACAGGAGAGAACTTCATATACATGCAACAGTACGAAAGCCACATGTAGCGGATAAGTCTTGGCGTTTGCAACATAAGTTGAACACAACTATATAAGAAACATTGAGTTCTACCGGAGTTTGATCATATTAGTTAGGCCAAGGAAAATAGTCTCGGCAGCCTACTTTTTTCTGGACATTTTTGTTTAGCTGTTGTGTTCAATTTCTCACAATAATATTTTTCTTCAGGAGGTCATTGATAAATTGGGATCATACCCACATTGGAATTTCTACTACACAAATGTGACACGACAGGTGGGGAACACATCAATGGCTGCTTACACAGCAAGTCTAGGCCGGAAAACCAGCACAAATTACCCTTTGGTCAATTTCTTGTTGGCTGCCGAATCAGACTTCTTCATTGGAGCCTTGGGTTCCACTTGGTCCTATCTTATAGACGGAATGAGGAACACAGGAGGAAAAGTTATGGCCGGCTACTTAAGTGTCAACATGGATCGGTATTGGTAGCTAAAGAGTAGTGGGGCTAGTTCTCGTCACACAAATTTTGATACAAGTTTTTTGTGTGCAACTCATTTTGGGGTCCTACACAAATGATCAAAGTCGTTCAATTTGTTTAAAAAAACCTATTTTTAAGGGTTCTTGTAAAAAATTAACTCATTTGGATATCGGTAAATACTTGATCGGTTCATTCAGTTGATTCTTGTCAAATTTTATAGGATAAAATTGATGAATAGATTGATCAAGCCATTACCAATATCGGAATGAGTTGATTTTTTATGGGGACTCTTAAAAACCTATTTTAAACGAATTGAACTGGCTCCAATCCTTTGCATGAAACTCCAATTAGTGTTGTGTTAAAATTTATGCCAACTTTTATGTGAGGGGAACCGGCCTCAAAGAGAAAGAGTAAATACATAAAGCTCACGGTTGTCCATCCCATGGGTAGGTAAATTGCGGTTTGTCAATTATTTTCTGTATATGGGTACGTATATCCATTTTTGTTCAATGTTCTGTATTTAGCAAACCAAATGCACGTAATATCTCTTGTCAAGATTGTTGATATGTGTTTGTACTTTGTACTTCAATAAAAAAACTGGCGATTATAAATGTGTAGTTTGAGTGTCTACTTCCCATTCCCTAGCTAATCATCATGAAAAAATCTATTGCGCTGATGGAATTTGAAAGTAAAAACTAAACCAAATAGAGCACAAGCCATGCCTTCTGATCAGCATTTCCAGAACGTGCACTAGTAATCTATTTCTGCTTACTTGGGGCTGAAGATTTTCAATTTACAGAGTGGGTTGAAATTGCTTTATCACTTCTTGACATCGAGGGCTGCAGAGACCTGGGACTACTTTCAATGTGGCAGTAAAACCGATCAGAAAGGAAAAAGCCTTTTTTGTAGCTTCATGAACAAAAAATTCTTTTGTTTTTCAAAAGGAAAAACTGTTTTTATGTTTCAGCTGCATGTCATTATATATATATATATATATATATATTGATTACACAGGACATCATCTTGGGTAGGCAGTATTACATGAGCCTTCATAGACAAGCTCTCGATTAACATTGCGAAATGAAATCATCAAACGAGCTATGGATCAAGGTTTAAAATAGTGGTAATGGTAATTGGGAGTATCAAATGATGGATATTCCAATCGTGCATTTTATCTTAATTATTTTTGGCGCTGGAACACCTAAAGTGGGCAAAGATCGGATAAAAAGAAATACGTAGTGGGAATCGGCCAATACGGGTGTAAATTTTTCGTAGCGTCAATATAGCGAGGCGTAGTACTGGAGGACCAAAAACCGCTATGTAGCAGGTAATATTCAACTGAAATAGGCCGTGAGCTTTTCCTTTACCTATTTACTCTTTAGCTTACCAATACCGATCCTTGTTGACACTTAAGTAGCCGGCCATAACTTTTCCTCCCGTGTTCCTCATTCCGTCAATGAGATAGGACCAAGTGGAACCCAAGGCTCCGATGAAGAAGTCTGATTCGGCAGCCATCAAGAAATTCACCAAAGGGTAATTCGTGCTGGTTTTCCGGCCTAGACTTCTTGTGTAATCAGCCATTGACGTGTTCCCCACCTGGCGTGTCACATTTGTGTAGTAGAAATTCCAATGTGGGTATGATCTCAATTTATCGATGACCTCCTGAAGAAAAATAGTATTGTGAGAAATTGAACACAACAGCTAAACAAAAACAATCAGAAAAAGTAGGCTGCCGAGCCTGTTTTCCTCGACCCAAGTAATATGATCAAACAACTTCAATAGAACTCAATGCTCTTGTATAGTTGTGTTCAACTTATGTTGCAAACGCCCAGACTTATCCGCTCCATGTGGCTTTCGTACTGTTGCATGTATCTAGATGCATCTAAAGTCCAAAGAGACCTAGCGTAGAGTTCCTCCGCACAAAAACTTAAAAAGAAAACTTAAACAAGACTCTAATATCCATTCTGTTCTTAGTGGCAGCATGTTTCAAATGAAAGAGAAAGACAAAGGAAGTCTGCCAGGTGGATCTCAATAGTGAAGGAATAAGCGATGAACTAAACGTAGTAGACAAAGTTTGTGACCAGTTGCAAGAGGTTAGCCAGCTCATATGTTGCACAATCAATTTGTTTGTTTGTTTTCTTAAATATGAAGGCTGGGCAAGCAAGGGATTTGCTTGGTTTTTTTGTATTTGTAATTTATGGAAATGTGCAGACATAGAATCAGGAATCGTAAAATGTGTTTAAGAATGACATAGAAAGAGATGAATGGGAGTGGTATATTGACAGACCAAGGAAAGACTTTCTCAAGATTCTTATTCATTCATTCATAGGGTGGCGGTTGCATTTGAACAGACGCTTATCTTGTTGAATGAGGGCACACAACTTAATTTGATTCGGGTTGGAATGTGGAATAATTCCTTGGTATAGTACATTTAATTATCTTGTACAGTACTTGATAACTATTTGCAAAAAGAATCGTGAGAATTGTTTTTGTATGTATGAATGAGAATCAATTCTACTACTTGGTGTCCTAGAGTCTTTATGTCTTAAAAAAGATTTAAAGCATGAGAAAAGTGTTAGTAACCTGCATCTCAGTGGATACCAAGATGTTGTGAACATATGGGAAGCATTTTCTTGTGCGTTCAGCAAGATTCATATATTCTTCAAATCCAACTACCTTCGTTTCACTTGCCTTATCTCCCATCCTCACATGCATGCTTATCAATGGCCTAGGCATCCACGGTTTGTGACTGGACCATACAAATCGTTCTATGTCAGACGCAGGTTCTTCTACAACTTCCTGAAGAGTATTTTCTTAACAAGCATGAGTTTACAAAAGTGAGTGATGCAATTCTTTGATGAAACTACATCAAAATTCATAAACACATTTTCTTAAGTTACACCTGTCTGCGCTCATTTGAAATATATATCTGCACTCCAAACTTATCAAGAAACTTCAATTTGAAGCTCGACTTTGAGAAACAAGTAAGAAGTTTCTTAGACCAAAAAAAAAAGACTTGGCCGTCGAACTAGAAAATAAAGGTTCAAAGGACAAGGATTGCCAACAAGCTTTAACAAAAAGCCTTCTCTTGTTGAATTGGTAATTAATTAAGGTACTCAGTTGCTCTATAGTCTCCATTTCAGTTCTGGATTCCCAAGACATTGATACTAAAAGGAAAGGAGAGGATGCATTAAAAAGTCCAATACGCTATCAATCCAAAATTCATAGCTTCATATTGAACAATTAAAGTACCAGGAGAACAGATCAATTAAGCAAAAGAATCTTCTAAATCCATTAGGAGCTAATTAATCCCAAAATCATAGCTTCGTAGATAGACAAACCTCCAGCCATTCTTTAGCGGGTGTTGCAAGAACCAATTTAGCAGCTTCCCGTCCAAAAGCCGAATGTCGTTCAGCATTTAGCAAGTTGCAAGTATACTCAGTCTGAAATCTCATTAAGTAGCGGACTCCCTAAAAATATTCAAAAATTAACTTAATTATGTCAGCCATGATCAAATAATACATGTAAGCTTGAAAACATACTTTCATCTTAATAGCATATCCTTCATCCTTATATATACAAATGCCATAATGTCTTCGTAATTGTGATTGAAACTCAAATAGCATTATTTCTATACCTGGGCTCTCCACCACCTTGCATCCATTCTGTCATGAGAAGCAATCAGCGTCCCGTTCACATCAGTTGTAGGCTGCAAATAAATCCAAGGCTTGCCCCATGTCCTGTTCCAAGACATTAGACAGAGTGAGATAAAGCACTGACAATGCTCTCATGTTGGCTTTTGAAGCTTGAATATACTGAACACCTCACCCATGTATCTCAACCTAGCATATCTAATTTGGCAAACCTAAGCCGCTACTAGTTTCTTCTTAAATGGGGAGTCATGGTTCCTTCTCGTGATTGATTTTAGTCTTTGTGCTGTTGTGAGCGCTCATGCGCTTGTGTTTGGTTCGCTGCACAACAATGCATACTCTGCTTTGAAAGTTATGAAGGAAATAGTGAATATGTTCAGGAGCTTGCCTAGGAGCCTTGTCAAACCATATTTGCTCTGTTGTATAGTTGTGCCTTCCTGTTATGATTCCTTTTTCCCATGCTTTTTTTTCCTTCATTAACTGCAACGCACGGTCTCGACATTCTTGGGATGTTTCTGGAAAGAAGTAACAAGACCAACTAGAACATGATGGCCCTGAAACACCACAGACACATAGCAATCAGTAATGATGAGCAATCTTTGCATGTATCTTGAAATATCACTGGAATCAGATGTTAGGGAAGGAAAAGAAGTATGAATGAATTACTACCAACTCATACCTCTACACCCATCATGGTCTGCCCGATTATAGTAGTTCGTAACAAGGACCCTTTTTTCATTGATAGCAATAGCAAGAAGTCCACACATTCCGGCAATCTGGGCTCCCATACCAAATCTTTTCACCCTATCCCAGTCAGCCACAAGAAACTTCACATTAGGATCATTACAGTTCAAAGGGTGCTGATGAATCCATATGTCTCGCTGTACTTTCCTAGTCAAAGGATAATTTTCTTCATCTGATCCCGTTATCTGCAAAGAAATTACGAAATCTCTTATACTGTTTCTTTTGATTATTAATAAAATCTTTGCTTTTTTCACTGTTAAAAAAAAAACTGCAAAAAATCTCGCCTCATGAGAAATGATTGACCGCGCATCTTATGCATATTTCAATATGACTACATGTAAATGATCACAACCATATTCACTTGCATATAAATTACCCATGCAACTAAAGTTTCATCTGTGGTCATGATAAGAGGGTGAGCTAGCTAGTATCTCGGACTTTAGACTGATAACTGTGGGTGAATATTAGGGGAACACACATACCCACGGAGGATAAGTGCCACTAGACTTGAACCGCTCACTAGCTGTCGCCGAAGGGTAAGTACGTAAGAGTCCCTTCCATAGCGTCCAAGGAGGAAAGCTTCCATTTGCAACGCGCTTATCAAGTTTCTTATTGAGTTGTTCACTCAGATTGCAATTCTCCAAGTGAGGGGCTTTTGGCACATTATTAGATCTCCTCACTTGATCTGTGCCTTGTGGCATCTCACCTTCGCCCTTCGTTGATTCATCAATCAAAGCACTCCAAGCCGAGTACAAGAAAGACACTCTCGCGTCAATATTATCGTCGGAAGTTTGCTCAGAACAAATCACCTTCTCTGTTTCTCTTGGTTTAAGATTGCAGTCGCCCTTTGTAACCATATCTGCATTACCAGAAAAGTGCAGTGCTTTTAGCCATACGCAAAATTATGCTCAGTCAATACCCCATGTTGGGGTTTGGGAATTCATATTATCGTTAGTCAATACTTGCCATCATAACTACAGTTTTACATATGTCAGGTTGTGAGGTTTTTTAAAAGTTTGAGTTGAAATGATCGGCGATCCCCAACAAATGGTATCTAGCGTCAAGTAGACGACACGTCAGAGTCGGTGGCTATGTTAGCGCAATGAATGTTGCCATGCATGACGGTGTCCATACGCCACGTTTTATGCTGGTCAGCAAAACGTTTTTGACTTCTTTGCCCAGTCAAAAATGTTCTTCACACGTAAGGTTCAAAAGTCATCAATGGCTGCTCAAGCCAATCCGTTTTTTACTTCTTTGCCCAGTCACCAACCACATGGGTGAATTCCAGCGGTTAGGAACAGATCCGGAGTGTCTATGGTGAGGGAGAGAGAGTTAGGTTTGTAACTCCATAGTTTCCGATTGTGAATGACACTGTGTTTCTTCGGTGGACCAGGCATTCCGGCCAAACCATGTTAACAGAGGATAAAATTCTTGTTTTAGTTGAAATCATCATTAATTAATTTAATTCATCAACAACTGCGTACCAAAGTCTTGCGAAGAACATGCCAAATATCAGAAATTCTATAATAAAAAAAACAAAATGATCATAGATTGAGAAAATTCCACTTACCGATGATATCTGAACTTGAGTCCCAAGAAGTGATTCCATTTGAAAATGTAGAGAATGAATTCCCATCAAAAGCAAAGGTGCCCAGGGAAGTCATGAGAGCAGCCAGAAATAATGTTGTAAGGCAAACCCCAATAAGAAAACCGACCACACAAATTCGGCATGGAAATGAGTAGTTTCCCATTTGCAGTGCTCTTTGCGAAACAACTCTCTCAATGGATTTTTATTTATTTATATATTGAAAGTTAATTAATACCCTTGTAAGCAACTTTCAACAACAATCACATGAAAATCAAGATGAAATTTCCTATTCTGTAATCATCAAAATGACGCAACGATTCGGATTATCAGAAATCAGAAAGATTAAGGGTTGCTCTAGAAAAGATTCAGGAGGTTGCTTCAATCTCCGCCATCCATTTCGTCTCTTGAGACCTCCCAAGCGTTTAGTGGCCTACTTCTACCTTCTTCCAACTGCAAAATCATGAGAACTAAATAAGTAAACAGAGCAAGAATCAAAACAGAGTACTGCATCGCTCGAAAATCATTGTGAATAAACGGAGAGAGAGAGATAGAGAGAGAGAGAGAGAGAGAGAGAGAGAGAGAGAGTAATGCATACTGAATATATAGACTTTGGTGGCCATTGGAAGACTGTCCTCTGTTTTTCATTTTGGTCATCTCTCTCTGATTACGTACAAACAGCTTACGTACCGATTGTGAACCGACTCCTTGTATGAGGTTCATTTTGCGTCCCATACAAATGCAACTCCTTCCGTGATTTGGTGGCAAATTTTAGTTCGGAATGGTATGGATAGCCTCTTCTGCCTTTGTCTCAAGAGTTGAAATGGGCTGCCCAAATAGAAGGGGTAAAACCCTTCGGGATACCATCTATAAGTTGTCGTTGGCAGCTTCCATTTATGTTCTATGGAGCCCGAAGGGAGCGTAATCTTCGAATTTTTCAAGGCAAATCAAGAGACGTGAAGGGGGTGACTGCAAAAATTTTCAACTCTGTTAGAGCTTAAGCAAGCTCTTGGTTTTCAATCAAGTTCTTGCACAAAATCATCAGATTTGTGACACTTGGTTGTTAGACTCTAGTATTTATGCTTTTAACAATTCTGTAAATATTGCTTAGTTTTGTTTGTCTGGTTGTAGGCTTTGTTGCTGGTGTTGTTTTGGAGGAATGCCCACGTGATCTCTTGTAGCTTTTGCGCTTTTTGGTGGTTTAACAAATTTTACTTACCACAAAAATAAAAAACAAAAAAAAACTCTAATACGTTCATTTTGTTTGGAATAATTTTTTTTAAGTGCCTATAAAAAACCTATTTATTGGGATTGAAAAGTGTTTGATCGATTTGTTCAGTTGGATTAAAGCCATAAAAACAGTCAGAAATTGATATACTAGGTTAAAAAGCAATATTGTGCTTGTGGGTTTGCAAATTGATGTTGAAAGTTTGAATTTTGATAAATGTTTAGAAATGTCTTTCTTATTTTGGAATATAGATGGATGCACTCTTTTATATAGGTCAAAAGTCAATTTGCATAATGTAGTAAAAAAGCCAATTCTTACAAGAATAACCTCGATCATGCTTGTTGATTCCATCAATACCATCAGTTAGGGGTGTTTTCATTAACTTAAAAATTGTGGACTACAATTTTTTTGTTGTCCTTATTCAAAAACATTAAAAAATCGCTTTTGTTAATTTTATGCCAAACTTTTATGTATTATTGGTTCATCTCCACGAGAGTAATTAGAAAAGTAAACAGTTATGACTTTTATACAAGTATTTTTGTTACTTTTTTGGACTTTTTGTTGGATATTTCCTAAAAAGAATTAGGTAAAAACCATAATTTAAAAATTTTAGGGCCATAAAGCTCCGAGTTATTGTCTTAAACGATCAGTGTGTTTAGAAAATCTTCGAGCTGTTCTAGCATGTCTTTTACATACATATACATATATGTATATATATATATACATACACACACACACAGAGTCCAATTCCTATCCACACCTTTTACAGTCCGCACCTCTCCTTTTCCGGTGGAATTTCGATGATCCAAGCCGTTCAATGTGATCAAAACATGATTTTAAGGGTACACGCGAGAAATCAGCACAAAAAATGATCGGGAAGGGCTTGATCTGAACAATTTTTTATTGAACAATTTAATAAAAAACTATTCAAATCAAGCGCTTCCTGATCAATTTTTTTTTTTTTTGCCAATTTCTCGCGGGTACTCTTAAAATCACATTCTGAACATATTGAGCGGTTCGGATCATCGAAATTCGATCGGAAAATGGGAGGTGCGGACCGTGATCAAGTCAGGGATCCCTGACCTGATCCAGACTGTATATATATACGGGGCGGTTCCGGAGACCCCTCAAAAAACCTCTAAACCAACCCCCCCTCCCCCCCCCCCCCAAGTTTTCAATCGAATTTTGATAATCTGAGCCACTCAATATAATCAAAACGTGATTTTAAGGATACCCAGGAGTTAAAGTGAGAGATCCCTCATTTTAACAAAATAAGGGACTTTCATTTTCCGATCAAAATTTGAAAATCTGAACCGTTCAATGTGTGCAAAACGTGATTTTAAGGGTCCCCGTGAGAAATCAGCAAAAAAAATGACCGGGAAAGGCTTCATCCGAGCAGTTTTTTTTTGAACCGTTCAATGAAAACTACTCGGATGAAGCCCTTCCCGGTCATTTTTTTTTGCTGATTTCTCGCGGGGACCCTTCAAATCACGTTCTGATCACTTTGAGCGGCTCGGATCATCGAAATTCAATCAGGAATGGGAGTCCCTCATTTTAAAAAATTTCAAGTTTTAGTTGTTTTTTTTGCCAAAATTTAGAAGAGTTTCCATTGCAAGAAAAAACCAATGCATGAAGGGCCACTATCTTCAAGAAGAGATCTAGAAGTTCCTTAGGGCGTTTTTGCGGATTAAAAAAAAAATCTAGAAGCCAGAGGAGAGAATTCCCAACGCATCTCACACCAAGAACATCATACAAAGAAAACAAACAACACCCACAAGTGAGAAAGACCCACGAAGGAGCGAAAGACCCACGTAAGAGAACCACATCTATTTAGAAGACCAAGCGAAAAACGAATAAAACAACACCTAATCAACTCGCCGGACAGGAAACCTCGCTGTCCCAAATTAGATCTACAACTTCGGGTAACTCATCCATGGACGGAGATCCTCAACGGCAGATCCAAGCCTGTTCTCAAACCTTCTAACTTCGGGCTTTGCAAATCGATCCTCCTTGTCACTGAAACTCTTATTCAGGCGGTGGAAGGCAAAGAAGGGTCGGTGCAAGAGTGGCAGAGGAAGGTGGCTAGAGGGAGTGGAAGGCGAAGTGGTAGACGGCGGTGAAAGGCGCTTGGGAGATTGAGGAAACCTACACAGGGGTAGGATAGAACGAAAAAATTTTAGTGCCGAGCAGGTATCAGGTGGTGCCCGCTCGCGTATCCAAGCCATCCATTTCATTTTTGAACAGGATTTGGAGAGAGAAAGTGTTGGGGTGAGAGGAGAGAGAGAGTTTCAATCCGAACCCTCCAAAAGTGTATCGGATGGCTCGAATGTGCCAAGTGGATACCACGTGGGATATACCAGCTCGGCACTAAAAAATCTCTCAGGATTGAACAGGAGGGAGGGGAGATCTGACCGGGAGGGCCTGGATTCCCCTCCCACTGCCGGCGCCGCACAAATTGGAGGAAGACTAGGAGAAGAAATCCTAGGAGAGAAAGGTATAGAGAGAGAAAAGATGAGTCTTTGTGTGTCAAAAATGATCAATGGTAACATATCATGCAGGTCATTGTCGAGAACAATTAATGTCTAAGTTTTTTCCCATTTCCTAAAAATGCCTCACAACGTCAGAACGTCATGTTGTTTGATAACGATGTGCACATCAATTCGACATTTTCATAATGTAAGAAAGGTTTGATAAATGATAATGAGTTGCATTGTCAATTCAACATTTTTATAGGTTTGGGAATTAAGGTTTGATAATGAGGTGCATATCAATTCAACATTTCAATAGGTTTGGGAAGGTCTACGTCCACATTTATACAGATCCAGGGGTGCTGTAGTGTAACTCCCGTTTAATGTATGTGTAGGGTGGCACACAGCCGTCGATCTTATCAATCAACAATTCAGATCAAAAATCAATTATGACCGGTTATTGTCAAAATTGATGGTCCGTGTGCGCCTTGCAGGACCCTGCACTAAAGAATTTCCCATTTTCTTTTATACTCGTGGAATCAATAAGAATGAGGTTATTCCTGTAAGGCTCGGCTTTTTCACTACATTATGCAAGCAGTTCAACTCTAGGCATAGATTTTTTGTGCACAGTTCCCTGTGTGGAACTCACTCCGGATCTCACAAAGAAGATTCAAATCATTTATTAAATTTAAAATATCTTTTCGAGTGGTCTCGAAAAAAAATCTGCTTAATCGGATAACTATAAAGGTTTAATCCAATCTTCCAACTTTTCATTCAAATTTGAGGATGAAAAGTTAGAAGATTAGATCAAACACTTACTATTATTCGATTGAGCTCATTTTTTGTAATGCCACTAATAAAGATATTTTAAATTTTAATAAATGACTCAAATCATTTTGTGAGACCTAGAGTGGACCCTACATAGATATCTGTGCACAGAAAATCTGTGCCTACCGAATTTTCGTTATGCAAATTGCAAAATGTCTCTTGACCTATAATTGAGTGCATCCAACTATCTTCCAAAATAAAGAGAGAGATTTCGCAACATTTTTCAAATCCAAACTTTCTACTCATCAATTTACATACCCATGAGCCAAATATTGCTTTTAACCTCATGTATCTCAACAACAACAAAATCAATATCTTACAATGTTTTCCTATTTTGTGAAGCAGATGTGGTGGTTACAAGTCTATTAAGATGGTTGTGAAAGAGTAGAGGCAGATGACTCGGCGGTGCTTCTGTTATTTTGTTATTTGTGTTAATAATATAATGTTCTCTCTTTGGGGGGTTTGTCCTCCTTCAGAGGGTTTTGTCATCCTTTGGGAGATTTTTCTCATTCTGTAGGGCTGAGCATCTATGCGCTTAGACTCTCTTTCTGTTAGAATGTCTAATCTGTGGACTTCCAATGAAGCCCCATGGAGATCTTTTGATGAATACTACTAAACTTTCAACTTCTGAAAAAAAAAAAAAAGTGGCTGATTTTGCCACTCTCTTTTTTGTTAACGTCACTTCCCCTGCAAGTATTTTTTGCACCAAAAATACACTTACAGGAGAGTAGCGTTAACAAAAAAAGGGAGTGGCAACATCATAAAAATAAAAAAAACAATGAGGCAGATATTGCTTTTAACCTCATGTGTCTCAACAACAAGAAAATCAATATCTGACAGCTTTTATGACTCCAACCCAACTAACTGAATTTATCAAGCATTTTTTAATATCTTAATAAACTGATTTTTTCATAGGGCACATCATAAAATTATTCCAACGAAAATGAACTTTTGTATGGGACTCAAAATGTTCTTAGGGCACATTTTAATATTATTCCAAACAAAATAATCTTCTGTACGGGATGCAAAACAGAAAGTCTATCCCACCGCTCTGTTTCACCGTTCCTCCACCGCTCACAATCTCACAATCTAAAAGTGTTTCGGACAATCTGGATTTTAAAAAAACTCCCAGTGAATAGTTATTTTAAAATCCGAACTATTGATTGTCGAGATGAATGGTGAGATTGAGCGCTACAATTGGGAGAGCACTACAAGACTCAAAATAAGCTTCACACGAGGAATCGGTACACTACCCGTAATTAAGTACCCGTATGGTTGGGTTGGCCCTATAAATAGACATCCTCTGCTAACGTTTCACTAACCAGACATAACTTCCGGAGGTAGAGGGAGATGACCAAAACAAAACACAGAAGACACTCTTCCAATGGCCACCAAAGTCCATATTCT
>BPLS01025306.1:0-15506 GCA_019656275.1 Rhododendron kiyosumense | reverse complement strand
CCTCCGTGTCCGTGTCCCCATTTTTTTAGAATTCCCGTGTCCCGGTGTCGATTTCCTGTCCGTGTCGGTGTCGGTGTCGGTGTCAGTGTCGGTGCATCATAACTCCCCATTTAAGAAGAAACTAGTAGCGGCTTAGGTTTGCCAAATTTGATATGCTAGGTTGAGATACATGGGTGAGGTGTTTAGTATATTCAAGCTTCAAAAGCCAACATGAGAGCATTTGTGACGACCCGAATTTTTACATTGCCTCAAAATTAATACATCTCCAATAATAACATGTAACGACCCTGAATTTTGGTCGTTAAAAATTTCGTTAAATATTTGAGTTTTATTTTAATTTCCTTGTGGTTTGTCAAAATTACATTTTTGCCCCTTGAAAAATTATTTCTTGACGCTTTAGTCCGCTTAGTAAGCCTAACTAGTTTTTAACCGTCCGATTGGAGAAACTAAGCTAGGAAGCTACCTAGTTACTTTTCCCTAACCGCAAAATGACCGTTTTGCCCCTCGTGAACCTTTTGAACTTTTTGAACCCTAGACTTGGAAATTTAATATTCTTTTTCATTTAATTATTTTGGTTTTATTCTTTGTCCATTGGACAATAAAAGATAGGGAAACTATTATCCATTGGATAATAGGACCCCATTTGTTTATAATAAAGATATACTTGATTAAAGTACTATGAATAGTAAAAAGTAACTTTTTGATTACTTTAAAGTACCTTTTTGGATTATTTTAATGTTTAATCTCCCTAGCAACTATTATCCATTGGTTAATAAAAGTTAGGATGGTTATTACCCATTGGGTAATAGATTGTTCTTCCACCCAAGCACATGGGTTATTAATTTAGTATTCCCATGTGTAAAGTGCCCATTATTTTTATTGGAAAGTATTTAGTAGCCTTTAAACCCTAAGATTTCTAAAGTACCCTTGGTATTATTTTTATTAAGATTTTGATCTTCCTAAATCACATGAGTACATGTGTATATATTATACTAGTACTTGGTGATTTTTATTGATTAGTTTAATGGGGAAAATCTTGCCCTTTTAAAATCCCCTTGATCTCATGGTACAAAAGTACCCTTTGTTTATTGTTTGCTTATATATATGTGTGTGTATATATACCATGTGAGAGCAAGAGAGAGAGAGAGAGAGGAGAGAGAGAACCGTGAGAGAGAGAGAGAGGGAGAGAGAGAGCCGAATGGGAGAGAGAGAGAGAGGAAGGAGGAAAGAGGAAGGAAGGAGATTAGATTGTACTTCCATGATCTCCCATTAATCTTCCAAATCCTTGGTGTATCTATTCTTCCTTGCTAGGAAACCGCCTCCATTGTACACCTTGCAAATTTTCGACCCTTGGATCTTGTACCAATCTCTTTCTTGCCCACCAAGGATCCATCCTAGCCATTTAATTGATCCAAGATCAAATATTGGTACAAAGTAGCCATGCAAACCTAGGATTTTCCTTGATTTGTGCTTAAAAGTTGGATTTGATTAGATGTACTTCTTGGACACCTTGCAACTTCTTAACCCTTTGATCATGTACCATTATCATCTTAACCCTCCATTTGATCCAAGAATATCACCAAGGTACAAAAATAGCCTTACAAGTCTAGGATTAGTTTTGATCTTCCATGATCTCTTGCCAAGTGTCAAATTGAGGAGAGGGGAGGGAGCCAAGCTCTTGCCTATAAATAGAAGGCCATTCCAAGCCTTTCAAAGCACACCTCAAAGCATTTGCTCTTCCTTCTCTCTAGAAAACCATTTCCAGTTTCTGGGTAGCCACTGTCCCGTCGGAAATCCTCCATTTTCTCCTTCCTAGAGTAGTTTTTAGGATCAACTTCCTTCTGAAAAGTTGTAGAGCACTTCGAAACCTTGAAGTTAGGCTCAAGAATCACCCCAATCGGTTAAGAAATGACCCAGATATTGTCATCCGAAGTTCAGTAAAATTTCTGGATTTTCAATTCTGGACAGCTTACTGTCCTTTGCTTTTTCCCCATTTTTCTCCAACCTAGGTTCGTTTCTAGGATTAACTTCCTTCTCGAGAGTTGTAGAGGGTTTAGAGATCTTCGTTCTCGACCCAAGAATGACTCTATTCGGCCAAAGATTGACCGAGTTACTGCCGTTCGAAGTTCGGTCCAGATTCGGGGGAATTTTCCACCTAGCTTATTCGGCCGCGACTAGTTTCGGATCAAGGTAGGATACTTTTACCCTAACCCTATGTATATGTAAGATCTCGTTATCTTCCAATTCAAAGCAAGTTATCTTTATTTACTTTCCATATCAAGTATTTGTATTTTGATCTTTGCAACGGTTATGAGCATGCATAGATTGCTTGAGTTACTTGTGATATATTATAGAGTTGGATGATCTTGTTGGATTACGATGAATGATTTGTTGTTTATGTATGTGATATACCACGGAGTCTTTGCATGTTAACGAGACACGAGAATCGATAAAGTAGAAACATGACACTTAGGGTGTGTTTGTAAAGGTTGAAATGTTTTGAAAACTGCAATGTGGCCGGACTTGCCCATTGTGTGGGGTGTGTGTGTGTTCCAATGGGAAACCGGAGCAGCGGAACCATTGTGAGGGTGTGTGCCAATGGGAACCCGGAGCGGCGGAACTATTGTGCGTTCCCATGGGAACCCGGAGCAGCGGAACCATGGTGAGGTATGACTTGGTTATCCGCGGAGAGGAGCCAATGCAATTGTGTGCCAATGGGAACCCGGTGCGGCGGAACCATTGTGAGGATACTCGGGAACCCGGAACGGCGGAACCGAGGTTGGGTGTGTATGGCTTGGTTATCCGCGGTACGGAGCCAATGTCAAATGATTTTTTTAAAGGCTTGGTTATCCGCGGTACGGAGCCAATGCAAATGTTTTGAAAGATTGTTTTGTAAGTGGAAAAAGGAAGACACGGTCTACGATGAGTCGCGTAGGAGAAATCGAGAAATCTTGGACACCGACGTTAGATGATTAAACGAATATGATTATGTGATTGTTAGTTGTAAGGTTGGTGGGTAAGATTTTCCTATTGAGCGTTGTAGCTCACGGTGTTGCCTTTTTGGTGACCCTGACATATTATATCGGTGGCGACGCTGGTATAATGTGTCAGACCTTGTAGATGATCAAGATGAACCGTTCACTTGGAGGCGTCCGGAGCTGAGGAGCTGGCTAGGATGAAGAAGCAGGAAGAGTTGTAGTTAGGAAACCTTAGTTTCCCTTTCTTTTGTAATAAAGTACTCCTGTGGGGGTTATGTTGTAACAAGAGCTAGACTCATTTTTTTGAAATTGCAATAAAATTGTTTTATTTAACGTACCCAAAATTCGGGGCGTTACATAACAAATCCTCAAGATAAATATACATGGTGGGCCTATAAACCTCCAAAATAATACGGATTTTTTAAACAATCTCTATAAAAACTTAAACCTTCAAATACTTCAACTTGGGTGCCCACTAACTTTCTTTGCACCTGAAAAATATAAAACGCCCGGATAGTATATGCAATACGAGGACAATAACATGGCTAGCGATAAGAATATGCTCAATAAACGAGGATAACAAATCAAGTAGGATCATTCTGAACACTTTTCATTTATATCTTCATACCCGGCTCATTTCGATAACATGCCAAGCACCACCCAGGTCAAAACTCTGTATTGGGCACATGGCCCCATAAACATACTGGACGCTCCGTGCGGCAGTCCATCATACATCTTTCATAATTCTATGACTCGGTGGGCTCAAACACGTACCAATCTGTTCCATGGCTTTCAGCCAAATACTTTCTATGTCACGATTCAAGAAGTGACAATAATCGAGTCAATAAACATAGATATCAAATGAGTACAAATATGAGAGAATCAAATAATACTCTTTGCAAAGAGATTTAGCTAGGAATATATTGCACACTACCTGGTACCTCAAGTTATGCCTGAATATCACCTCGCGGAGCTGAGAACCATCCTAAAAATTATACTCTCTCTGATCCGAGACATCAAGGTCTGAAGTGTATAAAAAGCTTTCAATAACTCAAGAAGAACTCCACGGCCAAAGTGCCTAACTTAGAGAAGAAGGGGTATGATTCTCTTAAATTCCATTGCGACTAGCACTCTCTTATTATAAGTACGACTAATTCATGAATATATAAAAACGCAAGCTGCCAACTCCCATTTCTTTTTATTAAATCACAAGACCCAATTATGGTACACTTGGCCACATTCCAACATGTACACCTAACTTCTTTATTGCCACATGTCTGCCTCCAAGTTTACACTCACAACAAGCTACTCTCACCACAACCGAATGCCCTCTTTTACATTTTTTTTTATTTGTCTAAAGTATAATTAATATTAAAAAAAATACGGGATATTACAGCATTGTCAGTGCTTTATCTCACTCTGTCTAATGTCTTGGAACAGGACATGGGGCAAGCCTTGGATTTATTTGCAGCCTACAACTGATGTGAACGGGACGCTGATTGCTTCTCATGACAGAATGGATGCAAGGTGGTGGAGAGCCCAGGTATAGAAATAATGCTATTTGAGTTTCAATCACAATTACGAAGACATTATGGCATTTGTATATATAAGGATGAAGGATGTGCTATTAAGATGAAAGTATGTTTTCAAGCTTACATGTATTATTTGATCATGGCTGACATAATTAAGTTAATTTTTGAATATTTTCAGGGAGTCCGCTACTTAATGAGATTTCAGACTGAGTATACTTGCAACTTGCTAAATGCTGAACGACATTCGGCTTTTGGACGGGAAGCTGCTAAATTGGTTCTTGCAACACCCGCTAAAGAATGGCTGGAGGTTTGTCTATCTACGAAGCTATGATTTTGGGATTAATTAGCTCCTAATGGATTTAGAAGATTCTTTTGCTTAATTGATCTGTTCTCCTGGTACTTTAATTGTTCAATATGAAGCTATGAATTTTGGATTGATAGCGTATTGGACTTTTTAATGCATCCACTCCTTTCCTTTTAGTATCAATGTCTTGGGAATCCAGAACTGAAATGGAGACTATAGAGCAATAGAGCAACTGAGTACCTTAATTAATTACCAATTCAACAAGAGAAGGCTTTTTGTTGAAGCTTGTTGGCAATCCTTGTCCTTTGAACCTTTATTTTCTAGTTCGAAGGCCAAGTCTTTTTTTTTTGGTCTAAGAAACGTCTTACCTGTTTCTCAAAGTCAAGCTTCAAATTGAAATTTCTTGATAAGTTTGGAGTGCAGATATATATTTCAAATGAGCGCAGATAGGTGTAACTTAAGAGAATGTGTTTATGAATTTTGATGTAGTTTCATCAAAGAATTGCATCACTCACTTTTGTAAACTCATGCTTGTTAAGAAAATACTCTTCAGGAAGTTGTAGAAGAACCTCCGTCTGACATAGAACGATTTGTATGGTCCAATCACAAACCGTGGATGTCTAGGCCATTGATAAGCATGCATGTGAGGATGGGAGATAAGGCAAGCGAAATGACGGTAGTTGGATTTGAAGAATATATGTATCTTGCTGAACGCACAAGAAAACGCTTCCCATATGTTCACAACATCTTGGTATCCACTGAGATGCAGGTTACTACTCCCTCCGTCCCAATTTACTTGTCACTTTTTGGAGTTCGTACCACTTTTCAATTGATTATATCTTGTAATTTATAATATTTTAGGCGATTTTGAAAACATTGTATTATAGAACAAATCGAGATCTATCAAACAAGATCCATATTGGATATAAAATTCATTACCAATTTAAAGATATAACTAATTCTTTTTTCCGGTTGGAATAGAACTGTGACAAGTAAATTGGGACGGAGGGAGTAACACTTTTCTCGTGCTTTAAATCTTTTTTAAGACATAAAAACTCTAGGACACCAAGTAGTAGAACTGATTCTCATTCATACATACAAAAACAATTCTCACGATTCTTTTTGCAAATAGTTATCAAGTACTGTACAAGATAATTAAATGTACTATACCAAGGAATTATTCCACATTCCAACCCGAATCAAATTAAGTTGTGTGCCCTCATTCAACAAGACAAGCGTCTGTTCAAATGCAACCACCCTATGAATGAATGAATAAGAATCTTGAGAAAGTCTTTCATTGGTCTGTCAATATACCACTCCCATTCATCTCTTTCGATTTCATTCTTAAACACTTTTTACGATTCCTGATTCTATGTCTGCACATTTCCATAAATTACAAATACAAAAAAACCAAGCAAATCCCTTGCTTGCCCAGCCTTCATATTTAAGAAAACAAACAAACAAATTGATTGTGCAACATATGAGCTGGCTAACCTCTTGCAACTGGTCACAAACTTTGTCTACTACGTTTAGTTCATCGCTTATTCCTTCACTATCGAGATCCACCTGGCAGACTTCCTTTGTCTTTCTCTTTCATTTGAAACATGCTGCCAGTAAGAACAGAATGGATGTTAGAGTCTTGTTTAAGTTTTCTTTTAAAGTTTTTGTGCGGAGGAACTCTACGCTAGGTCTTTTTGGACTTTAGATGCACTGCTTTTACGGGAGAAAACTCTAGATACATGCAACAGTACGAAAGCCACATGAAGCAGATAAGTCTGGGCGTTTGCAACATAAGTTGAACACAACTATACAAGAGCATTGAGTTCTATTGAAGTTATTTGATCATATTACTTGGGTCGAGGAAAACAGGCTTGGCAGCCTACTTTTTCTGATTGTTTTTGTTTAGCTGTTGTGTTCAATTTCTCACAATACTATTTCCTTCAGGAGGTCATCGATAAGTTGAGATCATACCCACATTGGAATTTCTACTACACAAACGTGACACGACAGGTGGGGAACACGTCAATGGCTGATTACACAAGAAGTCTAGGCCGGAAAACCAGCACGAATTACCCTTTGGTGAATTTCTTGATGGCTGCCGAATCAGACTTCTTCATCGGAGCCTTGGGTTCCACTTGGTCCTATCTCATTGATGGAATGAGGAACACGGGAGGAAAAGTTATGGCCGGCTACTTAAGTGTCAACAAGGATCGGTATTGGTAGCTAAAGAGTAAATAGGTAAAGGAAAAGCTCACGGCCTATTTCAGTTGAATATTACTTGCTACTTAGCGGTTTTTGGTCCTCCAATACTACGCCCCGCTATACTGATGCTATGAAAAATTTACACCCGTATTGGCCAATTCCCACTACATATTTCTTTTTATCCGATCTTTGCCAACTTTAGGTGCTCCAGCGCCAAAAATAATTAAGATAAAATGCACGATTGGAATATCCGATTCTTGCTACGTACCATTCGATACTCCCAATTACCATTACCGCTATTTTAAACCTTGATCCATAGCTCGTTTGATGATTTCATTTCGCAATGTTAATCGAGAGCTTGTCTATGAGGCTCATGTAATACTGCCTACCCAAGATGATGTCCTGTGTAATCAATATATATAAAATGACATGCAGCTGAAACATAAAAACAGTTTTTTCTTTTGAAAAACAAAAGAATTTTTTGTTCATGAAGCTACAAAAAGGCTTTTCCCTTTCTGATCGGTTTTACTGCCACATTGGAAGTAGTCCCAGGTCTCTGCAGGCCTCGATGTCAAGAAGTGATAAAGCAATTACAACCCACTCTGTAAATTGAAAATTTTAGCCACAAGTAAGCAGAAATAGATTACTAGTGCACGTTCTGGAAATGCTGATCAGAAGGCATGGCTTGTGCTCTATTTGGTTTAGTTTTTACTTTCAAATTCCATCCGCGCAATAGAATTTTTCATGATGATTAGCTAGGGAATGGGAAGTAGACACTCAAACTACACATTTATAATCGCCAGTTTTTTTATTGAAGTACAAAGTACAAACACATATCAACAATATTGACAAGAGATATTACGTGCATTTGGTTTGCTAAATACAGAACACTGAACAAAAATGGATATACGTACCCATATACAGAAAATAATTGACAAACCGCAATTTACCTACCCATGGGATGGACAGCGGTGTGCTTTATGTATTTACTCTTTCCCTTTGAGGCCGGTTCCCCTCACATAAAAGTTGGCATAAATTTTAACAGAACACTAATTGGAGTTTCATGCAAAGGATTGGAGCTAGTTCAATTCGTTTAAAATAGGTTTTTAAGAGTCCCCATAAAAAATCAACTCATTCTGATATTGGTAATGGCTTGATCAATCTATTCATCAATTTTATCCTATAAAATTTGACAAGAATCAACTGAATGAACCGATCAAGCATTTACCGATATCCAAATGAGTTAATTTTTTACCGGAACCCTTAAAAATAGGTTTTTTTTAAACAAATTGAACGACTTTGATCATTTGTGTAGGACCCCAAAATGAGTCGCACACAAAAAACTTGTGTCAAAATTTGTGTGACGAGAACGAGCCCCACTACTCTTTAGCTACCAATACCGATCCATGTTGACACTTAAGTAGCCGGCCATAACTTTTCCTCCTGTGTTCCTCATTCCGTCTATAAGATAGGACCAAGTGGAACCCAAGGCTCCGATGAAGAAGTCTGATTCGGCAGCCAACAAGAAATTGACCAAAGGGTAATTTGTGCTGGTTTTCCGGCCTAGACTTGCTGTGTAAGCAGCCATTGATGTATTCCCCACCTGTCGTGTCACATTTGTGTAGTAGAAATTCCAATGTGGGTATGATCCCAATTTATCAATGACCTCCTGAAGAAAAATATTATTGTGAGAAATTGAACACAACAGCTAAACAAAAATGTCCAACAAAAAGTAGGCTGCCGAGCCTATTTTCCTCGGCCTAACTAATATGATCAAACTCCGGTAGAACTCAATGTTTCTTATATAGTTGTGTTCAACTTATGTTGCAAACGCCAAGACTTATCCGCTACATGTGGCTTTCTTTCTTCTGTAAAAGTGGTGCATCCAAAGTCCAAAGAGACCTAGCGTACATAGAATTCCGCCGCACAGAAACTTAATTAGAAAACTTGAACAGGACTCTAACATCCATACTGTTCTCAGTGGCAACATTTTTCAAATGAAAGAGAAAGACAAAGGAGGACTGCCAGTGGGATCTTTTTGATAGTTAAGGACAACCAATGAACTAAATGTAGTAGAAAAAGTTTGTTGCAAGAGGTTAACTAGCTCATATGTTGCACAATCATTTAGTTGAGAGGTAGATTTTTTCTTAAATTTGAAGAAAATCAGAAGGCAAAAAAAAAAGGCTGGGCAATCAAGGGTTTTGCTAGGCTTCTTTGTAATTGTAATTTATGGAAATGTGCAGATCATATAGAATTATGAATGGTAAAAAGTGTTTAGACTGGTATATTGACAGACCAATGAAAGACTTTCTCAAGAATATTCTTATTCATTCATTCATAGTTGGTTGCATTTGAATAGACGCTTATCTTGTTGAATAAGGCCACACAACTTCATTTGATTCGGGTTAGATGGTGGAATAAGTCCTTGGTATTGTATATTTATCTTGTACTTGATAACTATTTGCAAAAAGAATCGTGAGAATTGTTTTTGTATGTATGAATGAGAATCAATTCTACTGCTTGATGTCCTAGGGTCTTTCTATCTTAAAGATAAAAAAAATTTAAAGCACGAGAAGAGTGTAAATAACCTGCATCTCAGTGGATACCAAGATGTTGTGAACATGTGGAAAGCGCTTTCTTATGCGTTCAGCAAGATTCATATATTCTTCAAATCCAACTACCTTCATTTCGCTTGCCTTATCGCCCATCCTCACATGCATGCTTATATATGGCCTAGGCATCCACGGTTTGTGATTGGACCATACAAATTGTTCTATCTCAGACTGAGGTTCTTCTCTAACTTCCTGTAGAGGATTTTCTTAACAGGCATGAGTTTACAAAAGTGAGTGATGCAAAAGTTTGATAAACTATATCAAAATTCAGAAACACATTCTCTAAGTTACACTTGTCTGCACTCATTTGAAATTTATATCTACAGTCCAAACTTATCGAGAAACTTCCATTTGAAGCTTGACTTCGAGAAACGTGTTAAAGAAGCAACTTAGTGCAAAAAAAGACTTGGCCATTGAACTCGAAATAAAGGTTCAAAGGACAAGGATCGCCAACAAGCTTAAAAAAAAAGCCTTCTCTTGTGAAATTGGTAATAAGCAAGTAATTAAGCTACTCAGTTGCTCTATAGTCTCGTTTTTGCATGCTGTCCATTTCAATACTGGAATCCAAAGACATTGATACTAAAAGAAAAGGAGAGGATGCATTACAAAGTCCAATACGCGTTGATATCTCTCGCAGGTTATTAATCCAAATTCATAGCTTCATAGTATTGAACAATTAAAGTACCAGGAGAACATATCAATTAAGCAAAAGAATCTTCTGAATCAATTAGGAGCTAATCCAAAATTTTTAGCTTCGTAGATAGATCGACAAACCTCCAGCCATTCTTTAGTGGGTGTTGCAAGAACCAATTTAGCAGCTTGCCGTCCAAATGCCGAATGACGTTCAGCGTTTAGCAAGTTGCAAGTATACTCAGTCTGAAATCTCATTAGGTAGCGGACTCCCTGAAAATATTCAACGAAAGATATAAATATGCCAGCCGTGATCAAATAATACATATAAGGATGAAAGCATACTTTCATCTTAATTGCACATCCTTGCATATATACAAATTGCCATTAATCTCAAATGGTATTTTTTCTATACCTGGGCTCGCCACCACCTTGTACCCATTCTGCCATGAGAAGCGATCAGTGTTCCGTTTACATCAATTGTAGGCTGCAAATATTTCCAAGGCTCACCCCACGCCCTGTTGCAAGACATTAGACAGAGTGGAGATTAAGCACCTCACCACATGTATCTCGTGATTAATTTTAGTCTTCGTGCTGTTGTGCAGGCTCATGCACTTGTGTTTGGTTCGTTGCACAACAACACATACGTACTCTGCATCGAAACTTATGAATGAAATAGTGAATTCGTTCAGGAGCTTGCCTAGGAGCCTCTGCATGCCATACTTGCGGTGTTGTATAGTTGCGCCTTGTTGTTATGATTCCTTCTTCCCGTGCTTTTTTTTCCTTCATCAACTTCCATGCACATTCTCGGCATTCTTGGGATGTTTCTGGCAAGAAGTAACAAGACCAACTAGAACGTAATGGCCCTGAAACACCGCAGACGCAAAGAACGATCAGTAATGAAGATCAATCATTTTCCCCGTCCGTTTAGACTAGTTTATATTGTCACGAGAAAATATTTATTTAAAATGTGATCAAATTAGTTCGTTGCGCACAATAGGCAAGTAATATAGAAGGTGAAGCATAACTCGCGTATTTTAACATTCATGTTTATTTATAATTCTCTTTGAGCTATACATGAATTGGACAACATAAGATTGACAACGAGTTTATGATGTTGGAGGTTTATGTCTTGCAAAATTGAATATCGATATGGAGATTTATATGAACCCCTTAGTAATAATTCGGTGATTGTTATTTCTATTTTTAACAGCTATAGTCTCTATACCCAAACCAAACACAGTTGGTTCAAATGCGCGCTGGGGTAATCATTGTAGTTACTGGATGGTTGGTTGACAGGTGTCTGGGCATGTAGTTTTGGCTAGGGCTGTAAATGAGCCAAGCTTTATTGTGTTCGAGCTCTCTCGGCTACTAACGAGCCAAGCCCGATATTTACTAAACGACCTCTTTAAATGAGCCAAGCTTACATTTTTTAGCTGAGCCCAGCCGAGCTTTTGAAGTACTAAGCTCGACTCATTTAGTAATTGAGCTGAGTTGAGCCCTGATGAGAGCCAAGCCTCGAGCTGCTCGGAAGCAGCTTGGTTGGGTTGCAGCCCCAGTACTTCTCGCCCCTATTCTTGTCTTTTTCTCCTCTTTAGTTTTTTTTATTCTATTTTTAGACTGGTTTATGTGTTCTACTATCTAAAATAAGTACTTATTCTTTGAATTAAAGGTGATGTATTATTAGAGAATGGCTTGTCTCATAAAGCGGAAAATAAATATTTAAAAATTAAGAACCTTAACCGAACGAATCCTAAGCATGTTTGGTCTAGTTTTAATGGCAGAATGTACGTAATGTATAGTTTAATAGTTATTCATCACATAAAGTAACCTGAATCATTTTCATGGCACTCTGGTGGGAAAATAGCCAACAACGGAGAATGGATAAAAACACTCTAAGCTTTTTGACACAAACAAATAGCTTTTTTTTTAAGATACAACCCTTTTGAAAAGTAACAATTTTTCGAATTGGTTTTATTTTATAGTTGTGAAATATTGTAAAGATTAGTCACAACTCTTCTGAGAAGTTACAACTTCAATAAAAAGGTATTCTTTTTTCTTTTATTTTTAAAAGGTGATTTTTTTAATTAATATATGAAATTGTTACAAAGATTAATAGAAACAAGGAATAATGGCATCATATCCTTAACCTGAGACCCATCGGAGTTATAAAAATAAGAGTAATCCTATGCCCATCCAAGACAAACTCGAGGTTAGCAAGAAATCAAACCAAGGGACACAACTTCTCAAAGTAATTTTAGAAGGTGTATGGATAGTGTATACGGAATATGCATTTATCTAGCAGTATCACGCGAATCAGATATGTCCAGAAGGAAAAGATTTTTGAAAGAAATTACCGCTTACTCGTACCTCTACACCCGGTATGTTCTGCCCGATTAAAGCGGGTTGTAACGAGGACCCTTTTTTCATTGATAGCGATAGCAAGAAATCCACACATTCCAGCCATCTGAGCTCCCATACCTAATCTTTTCACCGTATCAAATTCAACTACAAGAAACTTCACGTTAGGATCGCTGCAGTTCGGAGGGTGCTGGTGAGTCCATATGTCTCGCTGTACTTCCCTAGTCAAGGGATAATTTTCTTCATCTGATCCTGTTATCTGCAAAGAAATTACGAAATCCATCTCTTGTATTGTTTCTTTTGACTATTATTACTCAAATCTCTGCAATTTCGCTGTTAAAAAAAAAAAAAACCGAAAAATCTTGCCACAGGAGAAATGATTAACTCAACGCTTGTCTTACGAGTAGTTCGTCAAAAGTCCTACATTCTCAATCGCAGACTAATAAACTGTGGGTGAATATTAGGGAAATAGGAAGGCCGGTTGGTGCAGTGCCTCAAAAGTGCTGCACCTTGCAGTGCTGTCTTACACTGTTCAAAAGTGTTTTAGACGGTCCAGATTTTAGAAAAACTTTTCCTAACCGGGGAATTTTTTTTCTAAAATATGGACCATTAATTACCAAGATGGAAGAATAAGATCAAGCACTGCAACTTGCAACACACTGGGGGGCGCTGCAGGGTCCCAAGGTCCGGAAAACAAACATACCCATGGAGGATAAGCACCATCAGACTTGAGCCGCTCGCTAGATGTCGACGACGGGTAAGTATCTAAGAGTCCCTTCCACAGCGTCCAAGGAGGAAAGCTCCCATTTGCAACACGCTTATCGAGTTTCTTGTTGAGTTGTTCACTCAGCTTGCAATCCTCCAAGTGAGGGGCTTTCGGCACATTAATATTAGATCTCCTCCCTTTTGCACCTCGCGGCAACTTACGGCCTTTGCGTTTCATTGATTCATCGAGCAAAGCACTCCAAGCCGAGTACAAGAAAGACGCTCTCTCGTCAATATTACTGTCGGAAGTTCGCTGAGAATGCATCACCTGCTCTGTAACCATATCTGCATTACCAGAAAAGAGTGCAAAGTGCTTTTAACCATGCGCAAAATTATGCTCACCAGCGCGACATCATAACAAATGGTATCAAGCGTCAGGTGTGAATGTGATCGCTGGAAACATGGTTTAAACATTTCTATTTGCATGACTGGAAAATCAGAGTTGTCGAAAATGAGTTTTGACTCCATAGTTTTGTTTATCTCATCGTGACTTCACAGACGTGGAAGCCTGATCCCGAACGGAGGTCAGGGGAGCTCGAAGCTCGCACGCACCTGGGCACATGTTAGATTTACAAGCATGCGCGCCAGGGGTCGATGACGAAAATGTGGCGCCAGCTCAAAGTCAAGTCAGGTTGACACTAGTTCCACGTCATCTAATCAACGCCACGTTAGTGGCTATGTTATTGCAACGATGGTTGCCATGTCAGGGTCCGTATGCCAAGTGGTACATGCTGGTCAGCAAATCGTGCCATGTCAGCATCCAGTCAATGACCCAGTCAGCGTTAACGTAATATTCCTTTGTAGCAATAGAATAATTATTTGGTGTTAGTGAATGTTCCAGAAAAGTACATAATTTCGGAGCCGTTTCGATATTTTGGATTGAACCCCATGCTCAAATTTCGAGATCGACTTGATCTTTACACTACCAGCTGTGTGTGCATGTTAGAGCCCTTGGAGGCTATATTTTAAAGGTTTTGAGCGACCACGAGCTTAGAGGGCCATTGTTTCTACATTTTCTTGCTTTGAGAAGAGCTAAGGTAGATGATGAAGGCTATATTGTAATTGAACACTTTGTTCGACACTTTGGAGCTTAAAGGTGTCAATCAACAGAAACAAAGGCAGAGAATAGGAAGAAACTTGCTTAAAAGATGATTGGGTTGATCCCACAGGTTGTTCAATACGAAGTGTTTGACCATATAACCCAGTAGACGGATGCCAATACTCTTTGGGCAAAGATGGAGGCGATGTATCAGTCGAAGACATCGTGAATAACGTGATGGTTATGTGGAGGCTTTTCAATCTGAAAGACAAATGGCAGTTAGAACCGGATCCAGAGTCTCTGTGAGGGAGAGAGAGAGTTAGGTTTGTGAGTCCCTGGTTTCCGGTCATGAATGAAACTGTGTTTCTTTGGTGGAGTGGGCATTCCGGCCAAACCATGTTAACAGAGGATAAAATTCTCGTTTTTGTTGAAATTATCTTTAATTCAACAACTGAAAATATATCAAAGTCTTCTGAAAAACATTCAAAATATCAGAAATTCTGTAATAAAAAACAAAATGAGCATAAATTGAGGAAATTTCACTTACTGATGATATCTGAACTTGAGTTCCAAGAGGTGATTCCATTTGAAAATGCAGTTGGAGAGAATGAAATCCCTCCAAAGGCAAAGGTGCCCAGTGAAGTACTGAGAGCGGCCAGAAATAATGTTGCAAGGCAAGCACCAAAAAGAAAACCAAACACACAAATTTGGCATGGAAATGAGTTTCGCATTTGCAGTGCTCTTTGCGAGACAACTCTCTCAATGGAATTGTCTTCTGAAGTATCCATCCCTGTTCTCCAAATTCTCATAATCCACAAGGTAAGAGAACACCCCAAACAGCCCTTTTCAATGGTTTTTATTACTCCTATTGAAAAAGTTGATACCCTTGTAACCAACTTTCAACAACAATCACATGGAATTCAGATATTTATGTCGGAAAAGAATAAAACCCAGAAGTGGAATTCTACTGATTATCAGAAATCAGAAGGATGCTCCAAAAAAGATTCCACCATCCATTTTAATCTCTTGAGACCTTCCAAGAGTTAAGTGGTCTACTTCTACCTTCTTCCAACTGCAAAATCA
>BPLS01025305.1:0-12088 GCA_019656275.1 Rhododendron kiyosumense | reverse complement strand
ATGCTCGGATTATGGTGGTTTCAAACCAAATGAGGAGAAATGGCGAAGCTCTCACTGACACGAGAGTCATAGAAAAGATCTTGCGATCTTTGTATCGCAAATTCAACTCCATCATTGTTACATTACAAGAACTTAAAGACGTTTCAACTATGTCTATTGAAGAGCTCGTGGGTTCGCTGCAAGCCCACAATAGAAGTTGCATAGAGACGATGATAAAGCCTTGGAACAGGCTTTACAGACAAAGTTATCCCTCAGTGAAGGAAGGAACAAGCAAGAGGGGACATCTCAAAGGGGACGAGGCTATGGTTCCCATGGAAGATGCTCTGGAAATTCAAATTCTAGAGGCAGAGGTGGCAGAGGACTCTTCAGAGGAGGGAATCAAAATCATGCTCCAAAAGGAGGTCATCGAGGACAATAAAACCATGCTCTAAGAGGATGTGGACGAGGACAACATGGTCATAATCCATGACCAAAAGGAGGGGGACAAGGCAGGAAAGGCGGTTACAACAACCGTTCGAACGTTGACAAAAGTAACATTCAGTGTTACAATTGCGAAAAGTATGGCCACTTTAGCAACGAGTGCCGGGGAAGACCAACATTAGATCAAGTTGGTGAAACAGCCAACTATGTAGACAAGGAGCCATCATGAGGAGATTCAAATGAGTCTCATGGCACACAGCCCAACCGAACAGGATCAAGGTACATAGTTTCTTGATTCTGGATCCAGTAATCATATGACTAGCTCAAGGCAGTTTTTTACTCAACTTGATGAAAAGGTTCAGGGAGATATTTCTTTTGGTGACCTCTATAAAGTACCAGTTCGAGGGGGAGGTGATATTATAATCAAAAGGAAGAATGGAGATCATGCATTCATCTCCAATGTCTACTATGTTCCATATATGAAGACTAATATTCTTAGTCTTGGCCAGCTGTTGGAAAAAGGCTATCAAATTAGCCTAAAGGATATGCAGCTGGCGATTGTAGATGCTCGAGGGAAGCTGATAACTCGAGTACAAATGGCAAAGAACATGATGTTTCCGCTAACTATTCTTCACGACACGCCAAAGTGCCTCAATGCCATTATCAACGACAAAGATTGGATATGGCATCTCAATTATGGGCACCTTAACTTTGAAAGCTTGAAACTGTTGGCAAATAAGAAAATGGTCAAGCGCTTACCTCATATTCAATGTCCAAATGAGGTATACGAAAGCTGCATTCTTGGCAAACAACAATGCAATAACTTTGGAAAGCAAGTTGATTAGAGAGCATCCATGTCGCTCGAGCAAGTACACACAGATGTCTGTGGCTTGTTGAAGCCAATCTCAAATGGTCAGAACAGATACTTCCTCACGTTCAGTGACGACTATAGCAGAAAGACGTGGGTATACTTTCTGAAATTGAAGTCAGAAGTATTTGAAAAGTTCAAAGAGTTCAAAGCTCTTATTGAGAAAGAAAGCGGCTACCACATCAAGACATTGTGGTTAGACCATGGAGGAGAGTACACTGGAGATCAATTTGAGGGATTCCTTAGGCAAAAGGAATCAGACACCAGGGCACACTTGCCTATACTCCTCAGCTAAACTGTGTAGTTGAGAAGAAGAATCGCACCATTCTTAACATGGCTAGAAGCATGTTGAAAGATAAAGATAGGCATAAGAGATTTTGGACCAAAGCAATTCAGTGTGCAATCTATCTACTGAACAGGTGTCCTACGAAGAATGTGCAGTTGAAGACACCACAAGAAGCATGGTCCACTCACAAGCCAGGTGTGGGTCATCTCAGAGTGTTTGGTTGTATTGCCTATGCCAAAGTTTTGGAGGGAAATAGAACCAAACTCGAGGACAAAGGAGTTAAGTGTATCCTTGTTAGATATGGTGATAGAATGATGGGATACAGGCTGTATAATCCCATCACTCAGAAGGTGATTTTTAGCAGCGATATCATTTTCGAAGAAAATGAATCCTAGAGCTGGGATAAAACAGAAGCTACCAAGAATATGGAGCCAACACTTGAAGATGAAGAACAAGTACAAACCAGAGATGTACCTGGGAGACCAGAAGATTAGCCAGCATCTTCTCGTGGTTTCCCCTCACCACAACAAGGTGAACCATTCTCACCAGTTGAACGAGAAATTTCAGACATAAGGCCCAGAGGAATTCAAAACTTGAATGATCTATATCAGAATACAGATCAAATAGATGCAGATTTTACCATGTTTTGTCTACAAATTAGTTGTGATCCAGTTAGTTTTAAGGAAGCTAATGGAGAAGACAAATGGAGGAAAGCTATGGATGAAAAGATTCAGTCCATAGAGAAGAACAAGACTTGGGAGCTGACCAGCCTCGCAAAAGGTCACAAGGCAATTGGAGTAAAGTGGATCTACAAAGCTAAGAAGAACGCGCAAGGAGAGGTTCAGAGATACAAGGCAAGACTTGTAGTGAAAGGCTACAAACAGAAAGAGGGCATAGACTATGGTGAAGTGTTTGCCCCTATTGCCAGAATGGAAACGATTAGGCTAATGATTGCATTAATTAGCTGCTCGGAAGAGATGGAAGATCTAACTATTGGATGTCAAGACAACATTCTTGAATGGATTCCTAGAAGAAGAAATCTAAATTGAGCAACCACCTGGATATGTGAAAAAAGGCCGTGAAGGCAAAGTATACAAGTTGACGAAGGCCCTGTACAGGCTGAAGCAAGCTCCTCGTGCATGGAATACCAGAATCGACAAGTACTTCCATGAAAATGGACTTGAGAGATGTCCATACGAGCACTCACTATACACGAAGCAGGATGCAGATGGAAGCATACTTTACGTATGCCTCTATGTTGATGATTTGATCTTCACCGGCAACAATTCAGCCATGTTCAAAGCATTCAAGAAGACGATGTTTCAAGAGTTCGAAATGACGGACATCAGATATATGGCTCACTTTATAGGCATTGAAGTGACGCAAAGTGAAAAAGGAATTTTTATCTCCTAAAGCAGGTATGCCATGGAGATACTGAAGAAGTACGGGATGGAGGCATGCAATCCAGTGACGACTCCAATCGACAGTGGACTAGAATTGAAGAAAAGTGATATAGGAATGTTGATCCAACCTATTTCAAAAGCTTGATTGGAAGTCTGCAATATTTGACCTGTACTAGGCCAGACATACTCTATGGTGTTGGGCTAGTCAGCCAATACATGGAGACGCTAGATCAGTCACACTTGTTCTTAGCAAAGAGGATTCTCCATTACATCAAAGGGACTCATAGTGATAGGACTGTTCTATCAGTCAGGTGGTGACTTGAATCTTTTCGGCTATTCAGATAGCGATTGGGGAAGAGACTTGGATGAAAGGAAGAGCACAATAGGATTCGTTTTCTTCATTGGAGATATTGTCTTCACTTGGACATCCAAGAAGCAAGTGATCATGATGTTGTCATCTTGTGAAGCTGAGTATGTTGCCGCTAACTCAGCTATCTATCATGCTATATGGTTAAGGAATGTGCTGAAGCACTTGGACTTTTTGCAAGAGTTGCCCACAGAGATCTACGTCGACAACTGCTCTGCAGTTGCGCTTGCAAGGAACCCGACTCATCACAAAAGAAGGAAGCACATCGATACCCGCTACCACTTCATCAGAGAGCATGTAAAAGCAAAGGAAGTGGAGTTAGTTTCTTGCAGGACATATGATCAAGCAGCTGATATCTTTACGAAGCCCCTCAAACATGAAGCTTTCGTAAAAATGAAGACAATGCTTGTAATGAAGAATCTTTGAGAATCAAGCTTAAGGGAGGATGTTGAAAAACTAGTAAGCTTGATTTGGAACGTGTGGAACTATTGTTTTGGAGGCTATGATTGCCTGCAAGTGGAAGGGTAAGTTGCTAAAGAAGGAAAGTCAGAGAAGCCTGCAAGAAGAGCAAGAACAAAAATATGGGTATTGAATTTAAGCTTCCATATTTCAATATGTGATCTTTGCATTTATTGCATGGTTATCTACTTGTCTGTTTGATTCACTACAAGAAAAATGGTCATTCCCGGCATTTTTATTACCGGCATTTTACTTAATGCCGGAAAAGCCATTATTACCGGCATTTGTTTAAAAAAATGCCGGCAAAAGTCAATTTTTTCCGCCAAAATAATAACGTTAAACTATTACCGGCATTTGTTGAAAAAAATGCCGGGAATACTCTCCGTGTAATATAAATATTTTTCTTTGTGCAAAAGGACTCAATATGGTGGCTAGCCTAGATGGTAGCCCACCACGCGCGCGAGCCGAAGGTCTTGAGTTCGAATCTTGGGGAGGACAATTTCCCCACAAAATTTGCGTGCCACGTGGGCGCCACGTGGCGGACACGTGGGCGACAAATAAGCACCACGTGGGCGCCACGTGGCGGACATGTGGCGCCCATGTGGCATTTTGTCTTATATGTTATAGTTTTTCCCGGCATTTGTACAAATGCCGCAAATGAGTACACTATTCCCGGCATTTATAGAGACCTTTCCCGGCATTTGTACTTTTACCGACACTCTCCTAGACGGCATATGTAATAAATGCCGGTAATACCTAACAAATGCCGGTAATACTCTTTACCGGCATTTTTTTAACTTTTAGCGGCATTTATAAAATGCCGGGAAAAGCAAAATTTCTTGTAGTGATTTGCCTATAAAAAAATGTATTCTGCTTATGTAAAAGATATGAGTGGAGTAGAAGAGAATCAAAGAGATAAAGAGAAACGTAAATTTCCTCCTTGTATTTTCAGATTGAGTGAGTTCAATTATTGTGAGTGTATTTGTGCAATTCTTTTGTGAGTTTCATACATTATAAGTGTGTGATGAATACTTCTCCACCTAACAAATTTCACTGCAGAAGCTTTTTTACCCTTCCCCGAGAAGATGTTCTTGTGTTTGGTCTGAATATATTATATGTAAGTATTCAGATCGGCTTCCCAGCTATTATGAAGGAATATATAATCAGTATTAGCTTCAAATTAAAATTTCGTAGTGCACTATAACTCTTTAGGCAAAAGTTGTGACAAAATATTAGCTTTCTCTTCTATTTTATGGTACAAGTATCTAATAATTGATATAGCTATAGTGACAGTTCATAATGTGTTTTGGAGAACGACTGGGAGATAGATGTTCGACAGTTGTGTTTGAAATCATAGATCTGATGTGTAGGTTGTTGGGTTTGTGAAGCTTAATTCCGTATAGGTACCGCTTCACTAAATATTTTGGATAGCGCCCCAGCTGTCGATGTAACTTGCTATATAACTTCTTTTTTTATCCGCAGTCCATATAACTTGTACTTTCTTAATTCAATTGTATGGTGAAAACTGATATGGGAAATGCTACAATACATACCCTTTATTTGGGTGTGTATCATATGCACCACCAAAATGTTATAAATTATAAAAAAAATGTTACGAATTGTATTGATAAAAAGTTACGAATTGTATAAATATTACGAGATACATCGAAATATTATGAATCATAATGAAAATGTTATGAATCATAATGAAAATGTTACGAATCATACTGCTAAAATATATGAATTCTATAATAAAAGTTACGAAACATACTAAAATGTTATGAATGAACAATAAAATAGGTACATATGGTACACCCTTTTAAGGAGTGTGCATTGTAGTCTGTCCCAACTGATATAAGCTATATATGGATGTACTCAATTAGAAATTTGCACCATAGGTCTCACATGTATATGCAAGGTCCATACACATTAGACCACTCCGAACACATTTGTATTAGGATATATACTAGCGCATGCCCGTGCCTGAAGGCACGGCTCGAAGAATGCAGCATTGGAACTGGCTTGAGTGTCGTTATTCTTCAGCAAGGTATGGACAACTAGTCATGCCTACGAACAAACCGATTTCTAATTAGTGGGAACCATGCACTTCGACTAATCTTGAATTCAATAGCTCCATCGAGAGTCAGTCACACACTTGAAACAAAAGTAACTACAAATGATGTTATCTTGGACTAATCGTAATGTGATTGCATGTTCAACAAATCGTATACAACAGCAATTACAAAAGCAGACACAACATCAGCGAGAGACCCATCTCCGTCCTCTAACTTATAAAACGCAGTGAACCATAATAAATTTCAAACTCTAATTTATCACGACTTACATCCGAATCGTCCTTCAGATTCTCACCCGTTCTAACCCATTTCAACCCATTCGTATCCCTTTCCACTTCTTACAATTATAAAATCCAGTATTCTCATCTCTGTCTAGTAATAGAAGGAAGACCACATGCCTCGCAATATTTCTGCATGAAAACTGGAACCCATTGCATGTGATCCTTATGCACCCGCCCACCTCCATAGCTCTCCCATGCAGTTTCTACCATCTACAATACCAACCCCTGCTTCATATAAACCTCATAAAAAGAAATTAACAAAATTAATAATATCATCAAAACAAATATTTTATTTGTTCCAGTGCATTAATTCAACGCAACATTAAAAAAGCAAAAAAGACGCAATCTTCAATTAGAATTGGAATTCCCAAAAGAAACTGGAATAGAAATCATGTTGTTAAAGAATCTAATGAGGACAAAAATGTTGTTAAAGAATCTAATGAGGACAAAAATTATGTTTACCGTAATATTAGTTTCAAGCAATGAGTTTACACTCCATCCACAACTTGTCACTTCTTATACTAATCTCACATACAATTGATTAAGCCAAGCCAAGCAAATTTGAGGCGGTATGTAGATGCCTATGAATGGCGTACTATGTCTATGGTGTGGCATTGAAAAACACATCTAGCAAAGCATTTTGGTCATTATATTCCGACTAAATATATAAAATATGAAGGTCAAGCAAATTCAAAACAAAAAGGGACTAAACGGTATCAGACCACCAAAAGCTAATCCTTATTAGACCGGCAAAACCTCAAGCATATGGTGTCTCTGACTCCCAAAAAAAAAACCATATGTAAAAGATATTCATGCATGATATTAAAACTTCGAAGCCAACCGTAAGGAACATTTCAATATTTCATTCTCATCCTCATCGTGCACGTTGTGCAAGAGTTGACTTTGGTATCCCTTTACCAGATTGTGCCTAAAAGTATGTGTAGCAACCCTAATTAATTATTACCCAATACCCTTTAAGAAATTAGAACACTAATGTTCTGTCTACCAAATTAGGTCAAAGGGTCATACAATATTGTCCCAATACTTCTTAGTTAGTTGACACCCAGTTTTTTTTCGAAATAAAGATAGGAAGTATGCCAAAGGGTCATACCCGTGAATATTCTTCTACATGTGTTGGCTTCCCTTTGCTAGCCTTTGTCTCTAATTCTTTGTACCCTGTTAAGAAAATACATTATGTTCCTATAATTTCAAGATTGAAAAATGCCTAATGCAAGGGAAATGACCAGAATATTAAAAAAAACCTCACAAACCAAGATTGGAAAAAAGAAATGGATGGAAGCCTATTTAAAAATATCACAAACCAAGTAAAAGGTCTAGGGGAATGAAAAATGATACCCAAAAACTCCCAGCGATCATGTGTTTTGAATTGTATATTCACAGTCAATGTGGGTTCAACAATGACCAGCGATCATGTGTTTTGAATTGTATAATCCCGGTGCATGTGGATTCAACAATGACAAAAATTGATCAAAGAATTGCCCATGCATAACCTGTACAATAAATTTCATTACTTGATCCAGACAAATATTGATTAGGATTGATTTCAAACACAATTAGTTGACTCCTCTAATTAAACAATCAGAACACACTTCAAACAAAAGCACCGTCGCTCTGCCTCATTGCCATTTAACACTGAGTCAGTGGATGAGTAAGCAATAGAACAGATCTCGAACAGTCTCAGCTATTATAGGTAATGAGCAAGTCTCACTCAATAACTCAAATATAGTAGTTTATGATGTTAGCCTCAAACTACCCATCTTAGCTGAAGTGAAATTTCATAATACACTTGACCAGAGTAATGAAGTTAGCAAGAAATGTTAAAAAACTGACAGGAATATTTCTGAAAAACAACGAAATTCAATCAAACAATATGTTATGTTGATGGTTAGTATCCGTACTTCTGATTGAAACGGTGATGCCCATCTGTTCACATTGGATCCTCCATTGGAAAAAATTCCTCTTGAAGCCAGGGGGCTAGCATGTTCAAGCCCACTTTGATCTAAAATTGATGCATTCCTCAATAGTGTGGTTACACGCAACATTTCTGCTCAAAAAATGTCAGTAGTCAAGAATAAGATTCGCAAATTATTTGAATGACTTTTTAATACTAACAAAACTATAGTCGGCAATTAAAATTTCACTTTCTTGTGACTGCAGTCACAATTTTCACTTTCTTTTATAGACATGAAGATAAAGTCCGTCGGTCTTCGGTCGCACACTATTTTTTTCCATAACGTCACTAACCCAACAACCAAGATTGGGAAAAAAAAAATGGACAGAAGCTTCTTATACGATTGTGAAATCAAAGTTCCATTGATCGAGGTGGTAATGCATCAATTGTGCTAAAGAAAGATGCGGTTTCTTACCAAACTAAATGTGTGATTACCTTCACAAAAGTTTTACGTTGAAATAGCGGCTCCTTATACAATTATAATCTCTTCTATTTGTATAAGCCATTTTTACAAACACCTTAGATGCAAACCACAGCGCACGAAGACCACCGTTAGTATAGGATTAGAATATCCGACTTAGGAGTTAGATTAAAGCATAATAAAGCATAAAAAAATGCCCACAATTGTCTTGCTCCAGATCAAATACAACTTCTGGAATAAAGAAGCTTAAAAGACAAAGAGCTTACTTAAAAGATCGCGTGGACGGTCGGGAATGGCGGCAGCTGGGAGAGCGGCGACGACGCCATCCTCTGGCTATGTGCGAGGGGAGGAGGCGGTAGCGGAGCTGCATGAGGAGGGAGGCCGTATTCGCAGGGAGAGATTGGGAGAGAGAGGCTGTATTCGCAGAGAGAGAGAGTGGGTGAGAGAGGGTTTGGAAATCTGACTTAGGGCAAAATATGTCTCATCTCTGCGAGCCGTATTCCAAATTAGACGTCGTCTTTCCTCTTTGAGCAAAATCAATACGAAGCCTGTGTGATTGGGAATGCTCAAGAGAAGTTAAGTATTTACAAAAATGCCATTGTAAAATGGACGATAGAGATTTATGTAGGCATGAGGATAAATCTAGAGCGTTGGTTGTCTTTTAGATTCAAACGCAGCTCTGTTTTATTATATAGATTTGCACACCGGTGTCCATAGCACTACTCATCTGCAGTAATATTTTTCCTTAACAGGGGATATCAAGAAGCAAGAACCGATGCAGCAAGCTGTATATATTAACCACACAATCACCACCACTTTTTTTTTTTTTTTTTTTCAAAACTTGTAGATTAGCCTAAACCCCTTCAAATTTGAAAAGATAAATTATCCCCAATTCGTCACAACTAACGTCATGGTCCTTGGCCGTATCGTATCACATGTGCACATAAATGAAATCAGGCGTCAGCTATCTAGCTTAATCAAATCAAAGATACCTGTTTCTGTGTTGCAATTGGGTATACCTGTCCCAAATATTATATGGTACAAGCATCAAATCATTTATATAGCTACAGCGACAGTTCATAATATGTATTGGAAACCGATTGGGGGATAGACATTTGGAATAAGTAGTTGTGTTTGGAATTGTTTGATTTGTAAGTTGAGTTTTTGACTCTGATTCACATGATTTCAGCTAGGGGCAGGTAGAATCTCTCTTTCTTCCCTCTCATGAGTAAGTAGCTTCCCTCTTCTTTGAGTAAGTAGCCCCCTGCTTTTGCCTTTACTCTGTTTATAGAGAAGCAAGGGACGTGACGGGTGGAAAGAGGTGAATAGCTGCCAAAAAGAAAAACCGCCTAGAAGTCCGAGGACCTTTAGTACTCTACTCTACCCCTGAACCAGCAGCCTTCACGCCAAGCAAGGCCGCTCTAGTCTCTTTCCTTTCTCCATTCCGCCTCCTTTGCTTTGTTCCAATAGAGTCAAGGGCAAAGCAAAAGTGGTTCGTATGCTTTACTTTACCTACTTGACGAAAGGGAATGCACTTTGCTTCTGGGTTTATGGATTGAATTCAGTTAGTGTCATGACATAATCAAAAGGAAGGAGTGACGCTTTGGGTTTGCATCACTTACTATTTTGGGTAGCACCGCTGAAATTGAGACTGGGTTATGTCAATATTGGTGATTTAAACCCTAGGTTAGCTATATGCAGTAGCCGATGCACTCTATGCTCTCTTGTTTCCATACATGGTGAAAACAGGCATGAGCCGTTATTGTACTCAACTAGACATTTGGGAAAACCATGTACTTATCTATGTGTCTATCCTTCTTTGTTACTTTTCTTCATTCTTCTTCGTGCATTGTGTGTCTATTGGTTTGGCCGACTTCATCATAGGTCTCACGTGCATTAATTTGTGGGGTCCATATACATCAACTAGTTCCAAACACATCCGTATTCGAAAATGTATTTTTCGCGCTTGTGTCCGTAACATTTCTCGTCTACACTAATATTTTTCCTATCTAACTGGGGATATCATTAGGCAAGAATCGAACCAACTAGCTGTATAACCACTTCAACAATCACAACCACCATTTTCACAACTTGTAAATTAGCCTAGCTAAGCCCCTTCAAATTTTAAAAGATCAATCATCCCTAATTCGTCACCGCTGACGTCATGGACCCTGGCCCTATCATTTTCATGCCCACATAAATCAGGCCTCAGCTTTCTAATTTATGAAACAAGTTATTTTGCTTTGCCTGTAACATCCATAAGTCCCCAAAAAGAAGAAGAAGAAGAAATGGACGATTGTGTTCGACTCCTGCTGGTCTTGTTTCCAGGCCAAGGGCATATAAATCCCAGCCTCCAATTCGCCAGGCGCCTCATCAAGATGAGCATCAACGTCACTTTTGTAACCACCATTTCCGTGCTCAAACGCGTGACGAAATCTGTTGCCGATACTCCACCGGGCATGACCTTTTCTGGCTTCTCCGATGGCTACGATGACGGCAACGGTCACTTGTGGAACAACCACGACGATGCTGACCTCTACACGAAGGAGCTAAAGATTCGGGGGTCAGAGGCCATAGCAGAACTCATCAAATCAGCGGCAGAAATAGGCCAGCCTTTCGTTCATGTGGTCTACACCACCATTATGGCTTGGGTAGGCCAAGTTGCTCATGCCCTTCAGGTCCCTTCCACTCTCCTTTGGCTTCAGCCAGCGACCATCTTGGGTATTTACTACTACTACTTCAATGGCTATGGAGAGTCCATTGGGAAAAACGCGAACGACCCCTCGTGGTTTGTCAAATTACCGGGACTGCCGTTGCTCACACGCGGCGACCTTCCTTCTTTTTTGCTCGCTTCGAGCACTTCTAATTTCGCTCTTCCACTAATTAAGACGCATTTTGACGTACTCGATATGGAAACGAATCCCAAAGTACTCATAAACTCCTTCGATGCTTTGGAGTCTGGCGCTCTAAGAGCGACCGAGAGGCTAAACTTCGTTGCTATTGGGCCGTTAATCCCGTCGGCTTTCTTGGATGGAGAGGATCCGTCTGACACTTCTTCCGGAGGAGATCTGTTTCAACATTCAAAAGACTATGTTGTATGGTTGAATTCAAAGCCCAGAGAATCTGTTATTTACGTAGCATTTGGAAGCTATGCTTCTATAAAGAAGAAACAAATGGAGGAGATTGAGCGCGGGCTGCTGGAATGCGGAAGACCTTTCTTGTGGGTGGTACGAGCAACGGAAGACAGGAAGTTGAGTCGCAAAGAGGAACTGAATCAACAAGGGATGGTAGTGCCATGGTGTTCACAACTGGAAGTGTTGTCACACCCGTCAGTTGGGTGTTTCGTGACTCATTGCGGGTGGAATTCGTCATTGGAGAGTTTGATTTCTGGGATTCCGGTGGTGGCTTTCCCACAATGGGCCGACCAAGCGACAAACGGAAAACTTATTGAGGATTTTTGGAAGACGGGGAAAAGAGTGAGAACAAATGGGGATGGAATTGCGGAGAGTGGTGAGATTAAAGAGTGCATAGAAGCT
>BPLS01025302.1:0-17368 GCA_019656275.1 Rhododendron kiyosumense | reverse complement strand
CGGTTATTAGGTCTTTTGACTACTTGTCTTGTGAAAAGATAATAGTGATACCTAGTTGATGTGAAGACTATTGATCATTAAGTGATAAGAACTCTGAAAGTGTGCATTTGGAATAACGAAATCGAAAAAAAAGTGGTTGTAGTCGGTTTCATAGGGATTATAATGTATGTTATAGATCAAAACGTGCTTGTTGGCTCGAATTGATTTTGCTTGTGTCTCTTATGGATAAATTCTTATGTACTAGATCCAAAAAATATTTATATCCTCTAATCAATGTCGCTCTCATTACAAGAGTTGGTCAATTTTATAAATCTAGATACTTTGTGTGTTTGCTTCGGTTGGAAATGAAATCATGATGTTTGCTTGATAAGACGGAAATAAACAAATGGTTATTGTATCCTGTTTGTGTTTGAAGACCCCGGGAAAAATACATGACGGTTAGTAGGTATTTAAACTACTAGTCTTGCGAAGAAAATTAGGGAAAAACATGACGGTTAGTAGGTTTTAGACTACTAGTCATGTCAAGAAAAAGATGGTGGAGCACATGATGATTAGTAGGTGTTTAGACTACTAGTCATGTGAAAAAAAATACTGATATCTAGTACATATAAACACTACAGATTGCTAAGTGATAAGAACTCTGAATGTGTACATTTGGGATAATGAAATCGAACAAATAGTGGTTTCAGTGGGTGTCATACGGATTAAAGTGTGCGTAATTGGGCATAACGTGTTTGTTGGCTCTAATCGCGATGCCTGTGTTTACTATGGATCAAATTTTACGTACAGGAACCAATAAATATTTGTTGCCTCGAATCAATACCGCTTTCACTACAAGTTGTTCAATTTTATAAATCTAGATGCTCCCGTGTTACTTCGGTTGGAATGAAATCTTCATGTTTGATTGACATGACGGAAATAAACAAGTTGTTCCTGGATCTTGTTAGTGTATGACTGCTGACCATGAGAAAAACACAAGACGGTTAGTAGGTTATTAGACTACTAGTCTTGTGATGAAAAGATGGTGAAACACGTGACGGTTAGTAGGGCTTTTGACTTCTTGTCTTGTGAAAAGATAATAGTGATTTCTAGTTGATGTGAAGACTACCGATCACTAAGTGTTAAGAACTCTAAAAGTGTGCATTTGGGATAACAAAATCTAAAAAAGAGAGGTTTTAGTCGATTCATAGGGTTTATAGTGTATGTTATAAATCAAAACGTGCTTGATGGCTCAAATTGATGTTGCTTGTCTCTTATGGATCAAATCTTACGTACCGAGTCCAATAAATATTTGTATCCTCGAATCAATGTCTCTCTCACAAGAGTTGGTTGAATTTATAAATCTAGATACGCATGTGTTTGCTTCGGTTGGAAATGAAATCATCATGTTTGCTTGATAAGACGGAAATAAACAAGTGGTTCCTATATCCTGTTTGTGTTTGAAGACCACGAGAAAAATACATGACGGTTAGTAGGTATTTAGACTGCTAGTCATGCGAAGAAAATTTGCGAAAGGCACGACGGATAGTAGGTTTTCAAACTACTAGTCATGTGGAGAAAAAGATGGTGGAGCACATGACGGTTAGTAGGTTTTGGACTACTAGTCTTGTGAAGAAAAGATGGTGAAACACATGACGGTTAGTAGGTGTTTAGACTACTAGTCATGCGAAAAGAAATAGTGATACCTAGTAGATGTAAAAACTACAGATCACTAAGTGATAAGAACTCTGAAAGTGCACATTTGGGATAATGAAATCTTAAAAATAGTGGCTTCAGTGGGTGTCTTACGGATTAAAGTCTGCGTAATAGAGCAAAACGTGTTTATTTTCTCTAATCGATAGTGCCTGTGTCTACCATGGAACAAATCTTACGTATTAGAACCAATAAATATTTGTTGCCTCGAATCTATACCTCTCTCATTACAAGTTGTTCAATTTTATAAATCTAGATACTCATGTGTTACTTCGGTTGGAATGAAATCATTATGTTTTAACTGGCAAGACGGAAATGAAGAAGTAGTTCCTGCATCTTGTTTGTGTATGACTGTTGACCTTGAGAAAAACACATGACGGTTAGTAGGCTATTAGACTACTAGTCTTGTGATGAAAAGATGGTGAAAAACGTGATGGTTAGTAGGGTTTTAGACTAATAGTTTTGGTAAGAAAAGATAGTTAAACACGTGGCGGTTATTAGGTCTTTTGACTACTTGTCTTGTGAAAAGATAATAGTGATACCTAGTTGATGTGAAGACTACTGATCACTAAGTGATAAGAACTTTGAAAGTGTGCATTTGGGATAACGAAATCGAAAAAAGAGTGGTTATAGTCGGTTTCATAGGGATTATAATGTATGTTATATATCAAAACGTGCTTGTTGGCTCGAATTGATTTTGCTTGTGTCTCTTATGGATAAATTATTACATACTAGATCCAATAAATATTTATATCCTCGAATCAATGTCGCTCTCATTACAAGAATTGGTCAATTTTATAAATCTAGATACTCTGTGTGTTCGCTTCAGTTGCAAAATGAAATCATGATGTTTGCTTGATAAGACGGAAATAAACAAGTGGTTACTATATCCTGTTTGTGTTTGAAGACCCCAAGAAAAATACATGACGGTTAGTAGGTATTTAGACTACTAGTCATGCAAAGAAAATTAGAGAAACACATGATGGTTAGTAGGTTTTAGACTACTAGTCATGTCAAGAAAGAGATGGTGGAGCACATGACGGTTAGTAGGTTTTAGGCTACTAGTCTTGTGAAGAAAAGATGGTGAAACCCGTGACGGTTAGTAGGTCTTTTGACTTCTTCTCTTGTGGAAAGATAATATTGATACCTAGTTGATGTGAAGACTACTGATCACTAAGTGATAAGAACTCCGAAAGTGTGCATTTGGGATAACAAAATCTAAAAAAGAGAGGTTTTAGTCGGTTTCTGTGTGATTATTGTCTACGTTGTAGATCAAAACGTGCTTGATGGCTCAAAGTGATGTTGCTTGTGTCTCTTATGAATCAAATCTTACGTACTGAATCCAATAAATATTTGTATCCTCGAATCAATGTCTCTCTCACAAGAGTTGGTCGAATTTGTAAATCTAGATACGCGTGTGTTTGCTTCGGTTGGAAATGAAATCCTCTTGTTCGCTTGATAAGACGGAAATAAACAAGTGGTTCCTATATCCTGTTTGTGTTTGAAGACCACGAGAAAAATACATGACGGTTAGTAGGTATTTAGACTACTAGTCTTGTGAAGAAAATTAGCGAAAAACATGACGGTTAGTATGTTTTTAGACTACTAGTCATATCGGGAAAAAGATGGTGTTGCACATGACGGTTAGTAGGTTTTAGACTACTAGTCTTATGAAGAAAAGATGGTGAAACACGTGATGGTTAGTAGGTGTTTAGACTACTAGTCATGTGAAAAGAAATAGTGATACCTAGTAGATGTAAAAACTACAGATCACTGAGTGATAAAAACTCTGAAAGTGTACATTTGGGATAATGAAATCTAAAAAATATTGGTTTCAGTGGGTGTCATACGGATTATAGTGCACGTAATAGGGCAAAACGTTTTTGCTGGCTCTAATCGATATTGCCTGTGTCTACTATGGATCAAATCTTACGTATTAGAACCAATAAATATTTTTTGCCTCGAATCAATACCGCTCTCACTACAAGTTGTTCAATTTTATAAATCTAGATACTCCCGTGTTACTTCGGTTGGAATGAAACCATCATGTTTGATTGACAAGGCGGAAATAAAGAAGTTGTTCCTGGATCTTGTTAGTGTATGACTGCTGACCATGAGAAAAACACTTGACGGTTAGTAGGTTATTAGACTACTAGTCTTGTGATGAAAAGTTGGTGAAACACGTGACGGTTAGTAGGTCTTTTGACTTCTTGTCTTGTGAAAAGATAATAGTGATTTCTTGTTGATGTGAAGACTACTGATTACTAAGTGATAAGAACTCTGAAAGTGTGCATTTGGGATAGCAAAATCTAAAAAAGCGACGTTTTAGTCGGTTTCGGTCGGTTTCACAGGTATTATAGTGTATGTTATAAATCAAGACGTGCTTGATGGCTCAAATTGATGTTGATTGTGTCTCTTATGGATCAAATCTCACGTACTGAATCCAATAAATATTTGTATCCTCAAATCAATGTCTCTCTCGCAAGAGTTGGTCCAATTTATAAATTTAGATACACGTGTGTTTGCTTCGGTTGGAAATGAAATCATCTTGTTTGCTTGATAAGATGGAAATAAACATGTGGTTCGTATATCCTGTTTGTGTTTGAAGAACACGAGAAAAATACATGACGGTTAGTAGGTATTTAGACTACTAGTCATGTGAAGAAAATTAGCGAAAAACATGACGGTTAGTAAGTTTTAGACTACTAGTCATTTCAAGAAAAAGATGGTGGAGCACATGACTGTTAGTAGGTTTTAGACTACTAGTCTTGTGAAGAAAAGATGGTGAAATGCGTGACGGTTAGTAGGTCATTTGACTTCTTCTCTTGTGAAATGAAAATAGTGATACCTAGTAGATGTGAAGACTACTGTTCACTAAGTGATAAGAACTCCGAAAATGTGCATTTGTGATAGCAAAATCTAAAAAAGAGAGCTTTTAGTCGGTTTCATAGGGATTATAGTGTATGTTATAGATCAAAATATGTTTGATGGCTCAAAGTGATGTTGCTTGTGTCTCTTATGGATCAAATCTTACGTACTGAATCCAATAAATATTTGTATCCTCGAATCAATGTCTCTCTCACAAGAGTTGGTCGAATTTATAAATCTAGATACGCGTGTGTTTGCTTCGGTTGGAAATGAAATCATGATGTTTGCTTGATAAGACAGAAATAAACAAGTGGTTCCTATATCCTGTTTGTGTTGGGAAGACAACGAGAAAAATACATGACGGTTAGTAGGTATTTAGAATGCTAGTCATGCTAAGAAAATTAGCGAAAAACATGACGGTTAGTAGGTTTTTAGACTACTAGTCATGTCGAGAAAAAAATGGTGGAGCACATGACGATTAGTAGGTTTTAGACTACTAGTCTTGTGAAGAAAAGATGGTGAAACACATGACGGTTAGTAGGTGTTTACAGTACTAGTCATGTGAAAAGAAATAGTGATACCTAGTAGATGTAAAAACTATGGATCACTAAGTGATTAGAACTCTGAAAGTGTACACTTGGGATAATGAAATCTAAAAAATAGTGGTTTCAATGGGTGTCATACGGATTGAAATCTGCGTAATAGAGCAAAACGTGTTTATTTTCTCTAATCGATATTGCTTATGTCCACTATGGATCAAATCATACGTATTAGAACCAATAAATATTTGTTGCCTCGAATTTATACCGCTCTCACTACAAGTTGTTCATTTTATAAATCTAGATACTCCTGTGTTACTTCGGTTGGAATGAAATCATCTTGTTTGATTGACAAGACGGAAATAAAGAAGTTGTTCCTCCATCTTGTTTGTGTATGACTGTTGACCATGAGAAAAACCCATGACGATTAGTACGTTATTACACATGTGTTTGGTAGCTCTAATCGATATTGCCTGTGTTTATTATGTTTCAAATCTTACGTACTAGAACCAATAAATATTTGTTGCCTCGAATCAATTCTGCTCTCGTTACAAGTTCAATTTTATAAATCTAGATACTCATGTGTTAATTCGGTTGGAATGAAATCATCATGTTTGATTGACAAGACGGAAATAAACAAGTTGTCCTGCATCTTATTTGTGTATGACTGCTGACCTTGAGTGAAACACATGATGGTTAATAGGTTATTAGACTACTAGTCTTGTGAAGAAAAGATGGTAAAACACGTGACGGTTAGTAGGTTTTAGACTACTAGTCTTGTGAAGAAAAGATGGTGAAACACGTGACGGTTAGTAGGTCTTTTGACTACTTGTCTTGTGAAAAGATAATAGTGATACCTAGTTGATGTGAAGACTACTGAGAACTCTGAAAGTGTGCATTTGGGATAACAAAATCGAAAAAAGAGAGATTTTTTGTCGGTTTCGTAGGGATTATAGTGTATGTTATATCAAAATGTGCTTGATAGCTCAAATTGTTGTTGCTTGTGTCTCTTATGGATCAAATCTTACGTACTGAATCCAATAAATATTTGTATCCTCGAATCAATATCTCTCTCACAAGAGTTGGTGAAATTTATAAATCTAGATATGCATGTGTTTGCTTCGGTTGAAAATGAAATCATCATGTTTGCTTGATAAGACGGAAGTAAACAAGTGGTTCCTATATCCTGTTTGTGTTTGAAGACCTCGAGAAAAATACATGACGGTTAGTAGGTATTTAGACTACTGGTCATGCGAAGAAAATCAGCGAAAAACATGACGGTTAGTAGGTTTTTAGACTACTACTCATGTCAAGAAAAAGATGGTGAAGCACATGACAGTTTGTAGGTTTTAGACTATTAGTCTTGTGAAGAAAAGATGGTGAAACACATGACGGTTAGTAGGTGTTTATTCTAGTAGTCATGTGAAAACAAATAGTGATACCTACTAGATGTAAAAATTACATATCACTAAGTGATAAGAACTCTGAAAGTGTACATTTGGGATAATGACGTCGAAAAAATAGTGGTTACAGCATGTGTCATACGGATTAAAGTGTATGTAATAGGGCAAAACGTGTTTGTTCGCTCTAATCGATATTTCATGTGTTTAGTATGGATCAAATCTTACGTACTAGGACCAATAAATATTTGGTTCCTTGAATCTATACCGCTCTCAGTACAAGTTGTTCAATTTTAAAAATCTAGATACTCGTGTTAATTCGGCCGGAATGAAATCTTCATGTTTGATTGACAAGACGGAAATAAAAAAGTTGTTCTTGCATCTTGTTAGTGTATGACTGCTGAACATGAGAAAAACACATGACGGTTAGTACGTTATTAGACTATTAGTCTTGGGATAAAAAGATGGTGAAAAACGTGACGGTTAGTAGGTTTTTAGACTACTAGTCTTGGTAAGAAAAGAAGGTGAAACACATGATGGTTAGTAGATGTTTAGACTATTAGTCATGTGAACAGAAATAGTGATACCTAGTAGATGAGAAAACTACAGATCACTAAGTGATAAGAACTTTAAAAGTGTTAGTAGTTCTTTTGACTACTTGTCTTGTGAAAAGATAATAGTGATACCTAGTTGATGTGAAGACTACTGATCACTAAGTGATAAGAACTCTGAAAGTTTGCATTTGGGCTAACAAAATCTAAAAATTAGAGGTTTTAGTCGGTTTCATAGGGATTATAGTCTATGTTATAGATCAAAACGTGCTAGATGGCTCAAATTGATGTTGCTTGTGTCTCTTTTTGATCAAATCTTACTTACTGGATCCAATAAATATTTGTATCCTCGAATCAATGTTTCTCTCACAAGAGTTAGTCAAATTCATAAATCTAGATACTCGTGTGATTGCTTCGGTTGGAAATGAAATCATCATATTTGCTAGATAAGACGGAAATAAATAAGTGGTTCCTATATCCTATTTGTGTTTGAAGACCACGAGAAAAATACAAGACGGTTACTAGGTATTTAGACTACTAGTCATGCGAAGAAAATTAACGAAAAACGTGACGGTTAGTAGGTTTTAGACTACTAGTCATGTCAAGAAAAAGATGGTGGAGCACATGACGGTTAGTAGGTTTTAGACTACTAGTCTTGTGAAGTAATGATGGTGAAACACATGACGGTTAGTAGGTGTTTAGACTACTAGTCATGTGAAAAGAAATAGTGATACCTAGTAGATGTAAAAACTACAGATCACTGAGTGATAAAAACTCTGAAAGTGTACATTTGGGATAATGAAATCTAAAAAATATTGGTTTCAGTGGGTGTCATACGGATTATAGTGCACGTAATAGGGCAAAACATTTTGGCTTGCTCTAATCGATATTGGCTGTGTCTACTATGGATCAAATCTTACGTATTAGAACCAATAAATATTTGTTGCCTCGAATCAATACCGCTCTCACTACAAGTTGTTCAATTTTATAAATCTTGATACTCAAGCGTTAATTCGGTTGGAATGAAATCATCATGTTTGATTGATAAGACGGAAAAAAACAAGTTGTTCCTGCATCTTATTAGTGTATGACTGCTGACCATGAGAAAAACACATGACAGTTAGTAAGTTATTAGACTATTAGACTTGTGATAAAAAGATGGTGAAAAACATGACGGTTAGTAGGTTTTTAGACTACTAGTCTTGGTAAGAAAAGAAGGTAAAACACATGACGGTTATTAGGTGTTTAGACGACTAGTCATGTGAAAAGAAATAGTGATACCTAGTAGATGTAAAAACTACGGATCACTAAGTGATACGAACTTTAAAAGTGTTAGTAGGTCTTTTGACTACTTGTCTTGTGAAAAGATAATAGTGATACCTAGTTGATGAGAAGATTACTGATCAATAAATGATAAGTACTCTTAAAGTGTGCATTTGGGCTAACACAATCTAAAAAAGAGAGGTTTTAGTCGGTTTTATAGCGATTATAGTGTATGTTATAGATCAAAACGTGCTAGATGGCTCAAATTGATGTTGCTTGTGTCTCTTATGGATCAAATCTTACGTACTGGATCCAATAAATATTTGTATTTTCGAATCAATGTTTCTCTCACAAGAGTTAGTCAAATTTATAAATCTAGATACTCATGTGATTGCTTCGGTTGGAAATGAAATCATCATGTATTGGTGATAAGACTGAAATAAACAAGTGGTTCTTATATCCTGTTTGTGTTTGAAGACCACGAGAAAAATACATGACGGTTACTAGGTATTTAGATTACTAGGCATGCGAAGAAAATTAACTATAAACATGACGGTTAGTAGGTTTTAGACTACTACTCGTGTCAAGAAAAAGGGTTAGTAGGTTTTAGACTACTACTCGTGTCAAGAAAAAGTTGGTGGAGCACATGACGGTTAGTAGGTTTTAGAGTACCAGTCCTGTAAAGAAAAGATGGTGAAACACATGACGGTTAGTAGGTGTTTTGACTACTAGTCATGTGATAAGAAATAGTGATACCTAGTAGATGTAAAAAGAACAGATCACTAAGTGATAAGAATTCTGAAAATGTACATTTGGGATAATAAAATCGAAAAAATAGTGGTTTCAGTGGGTGTCATACGGATTTAAGTGTACGTAATAGGGCAAAAGGTGTTTGTTGGCTCAAATCGATATTGCCTATGTCTACTATGGATCAAATCTTATGAATTAGAAGCAATAAATATTTATTTCGTCGAATCAATACCGCTCTCACTACAAGTTGTTCAATTTTATAAATCTTGATACTCCTGTGTTACTTCGGTTGGAATGAATTCCTCATGTTTGATTGACAAGACGGAAATAAACAAGTTGTTCCTGCATCTTTTTAGTGTATGACTGCAGACCAGGAGAAAAACACATGACGGTTAGTAGATTATTAGATTACTAGTCTTGTGATGAAAAGATGGTGAAAAACGTGACAGTTAGTAGGTTTTAAACTACTAGTCTTAAGAAGAAAAGATGGTGAAATACGTGACGGTTAATAGATCTTTTGACTACTTGTCTTGTCAAAAGATAATAGTGATACGTAGTTGATGTGAAGACTACGGATCACTAATTGATAAGAACCCTGAAAGTGTGTATTTGGGCTAACAAAATTGAAAATAGAGAGGTTTCAGTCGGTTTCATAGGGATTATAGTATATGTTATAGATCAAAACGTACTTGATGGCTCAAATTGATGTTTCTTGTGTCTCTTCTTGATCAAATCTTACGTACTGGATCTGATAAATATTTGTATTCTCGAATCAATGTCTCTCTCACAAAATTTGGTAAAATTTATAAATCTAGATACTCGTGTGATTGCTTCGGTTGGAAATGAAATCATCATGTTTGCTTGATAAGACGGAACTAAACAAGTGGTTCGTATATCTTGTTTGTGTTTGAAAACCACGAGAAAAATACGTGACGGTTAATAGGTATTTAAACTACTAGTAATGCGAAGAAAATAGTGTAAAATATGACGGTTAGTTGGCTTTTAAACTACTAGTCATGTCAAGAAAAAGATGGGAGAGCACATGACAGTTAGTAGGTTTTACACTACTAGTTTTGTGAAGAAAAGATGGTGAAACACATTACGGTTAGTAGGTGTTTAGACTACTAGTCATGTGAAAAAAAATAGTGATACCTAGTAGATGTAAAAACTACAGATCACTAAGTGATAAGAATTCTGAAAGCGTACATTTGGAATAATGTAATCGAAAAAATAGTGGTTTCAGTGGGTGTCATACGGATTAAAGTGTACGTAATAGGGCAAAACGTGTTTGTTGGCTCTAATCGATATTGCCTGTGTTTACTATGGATCAAATCCTACGTACTAGAACCACTAAATAAATGTTGCCTCGAATCAGTACCACTCTCACTACAAGTTTTTCAATTATATAAATCTAGATACTCATGTATTAATTCGGTTGGAATGAAATCATCATGTTTGATTGACCACACGGAAATAAACAAGTTGTTTTTGCATCTTGTTAGTGTATGACTGCTTAACATGTGTAAAACACATGACGGTTAGTAGGTTATTAGACTACTAGTCTTGTGATGAAAAAATGGTGAAACACGTGACGGTTAGTAGGTTTTTAGACTACTAGTCTTGTGAAGAGAAGATGGTGAAACACGTGACAGTTAGTTGGTCTTTTGACTACTTGTCTTGTGAAAAGATAATAGTGATACCTAGTTGATGTGAAGACTACTGATCGCTATGTGATAAGAACTTTGAAAGTGTGCATTTGGGATAACAAAATCGAAAAAAGAGAGGTTTTATTCGGTTTCAAACGGGATTATAGTGTATGTTATAGATCAAAACGTGCTTGATAGCTCAAATTGTTGTTGCTTGTGTCTCTTATGGATCAAATCTTACGAACTGGATCCAATAAATATTTGTATCCTCGAATCTATGTCTCTCTCACAAGAGTTGGTCAAATCTATAAATCTAGATACTCATGTGTTTGCTTCCGTTGGAAATGAAATCAACATGTTTGCTTGATAAGACGGAAATAAACAAGTGGTTCCTATATCCTGTTGGTGTTTGAAGACCACGAGAAAAATACATGACGGCTAATAGGTATTTAGACTACTAGTCATGCGAAGAAAATTAGCGAAAAACGTGACGGTTTTTAGGTTTTTGGACTACTTGTTATGTCAAGAAAAAGATGGTGGAGCACATGACGGTTAGTAGGTTTTACACTACTAGTCTTGTGAAGAAAAGATCGTGAAACACATGACGGTTAGTAGCTGTTTAGACTACTAGTCATGTGAAAAGAAATAGTGATACCTAGTATATGTAAAAACTACAGATCACTAAGTGATAAGAACTCTGAAAGTGTACATTTGGAATAATGTAATCGAAAAAATATTGGTTTCAGTGGGTGTCATACGGATTAAAGTGTACGTAATTGGGCAAAACATGTTTGTTGGCTCAAATCGATATTGTCTGTGTCTACTATGGATCAAATCTTACGTACTAGAACCAATAAATATTTGTTGCGTCTTATCAATACAGCTCTTACTACAAGTTGTTCAATTTTATAAATCTTGATACTCCTGTGTTAGTTCGGTTGGAATGAAATCATCATGTTTGATTGACAAGACAGAAATAAACAAGTTGTTCCTGCATCCTTTTAGTGTATGACTGCAGACCATGCGAAAAGCACATGACGGTTAGTAGGTTTTTAGACTATTAGTCTTGTGAAGAAAAAATGGTGAAACACGTGACGGTTAGTAGGTCTTTTGACTACTTGTCTTGTGAAAAGATAGTGGTGATACCTAGTTGATGAGAAGACTACTGATCACTAAGTGGTAAGAACTCTAAAAGTGTGCATTTGGGATAACAAAATCGAAAAAAGAGAGGTTTTAGTCGGTTTCATTGGGATTATAGTGTATGTTATAGATCAAAACGTGCTTGATAGCTCAAATTGTTGTTGCTTATGTCTCTTATGGATCAAATCTTACGAACTGGAGCCAATAAATATTTGTATCCTCGAATCAATGTCTCTCTCACAAGAGTTGGTCAAATTTAAAAATCTAGATACTCGTGTGTTTGCTTCTTTTGGAAATGAAATCATCATATTTCCTTGATAAGACGGAAATAAACAAGTGGTTCCTATATCCTGTTTGTGTTTGAAGACCACGAGAAAAATACATGATTGTTAATAGGTATTTAGACTACTAGTCATGCGAAGAAAATTAGCCAAAAAAAATGACGGTTACTTGGTTTTTAGACTACTAGTCATGTCAAGAAAAAAATTGTGGAGCACATGACGGTTAGTAGGTTTTACACTACTAGTCTTGTGAAGAAAAGATGGTGAAACACATGACGGTTATTAGATGTTTAGACTATTAGCCATGTGAAAAGAAATAGTGATACCTAGTAAATGTTAATACTACAGATCACGAAGTGATGAGAACTCTGAAAGTGTATATTTGGAATAATGTAATCGAAAAAATAGTGGTTTCAGTTGGTGTCATATGGATTAAAGTGTACGTAATTGGACAAAACGTGTTTATTTTCTCTATTCGATATTGCCTGTGTTTACTATGGATCAAAAAAATTTTGAAAAATAGTAGGGGTAATAAGTGGAGAGAGATAGAGAGAGAAATGTTGAAAATATGGAAAATCTAGGGGGTATTTTTTGAAAAATGATTTTTAAAATGCAAAAAGAACAAGGCATTAGATTTTCATACTTGCATCATTATTGTTTATTCTTCAAAAATCACATACCATAGTTTTTTTTATCATACAAACCATAGATTCTATTCAAGATTTAAAATTAAAGGAGTTTGACTGAATCGATATCAGAGAATGTTCTAAGTCCAAGACTTGTATTCTTTTTCCCCAAATTATTGTTTATTGATCCATGCCCTAATTTTCACGTTCCACATTCTTCAATATTTTGTAATTGTTTTTTCTGTAATATGTTTAAAATCAGTTTTGAATAAACAATTTGGAGGGTTTTTTTTAATTTTATTTTATAGGCAAGTGTAACATTTTATTAAGAAAAAGGGAAAATGTAATCAACCATAAGTTAGAATACATCAAAATGGGAACAAAATCCATAACACTAAAAGCACAAATACAACAATGAAGTCCAAGACACCCCAAAAGGGACAAAGCTCAGAAAGTAGAAACCAAGAGGCCAAAAACTCAGATAATACATATATTTTGGAGATTTATAAGAATGGTGAGTTATATTTTGACAGAACTTTTAACTGTTTTTGTGATATGTTAATGGATGATTAACTTGTGAAAACGCATATTTTTTAATTAGGATAGATATGTATGGTTGAATCCTGGCTCCGCTGTCTGCTGCCACATTTTCCAAGTACTATTGTCTATTTTTTAAGGCTTTAAGCAGCTCTCTGCTTCATTGTTCATTCAGGGGGGAAAAAGGGATAACTACGAAGCAGCAAAGTCTCTCTCTCTCTCTCTCTCTCTCTCCTCAATATTCTCAGCTCTTTAATTTCTTTTTTTCCATACAAAAAACCGAGAGCAAAATTCATTCAAGCAAACAAAGCCAAAAGGCACTTACAAGTGGTTGCATCATTACATTACAATGCAGTGGAAATAACCTATTCTACCAATCTAGCACAAAAGAAACCATCCTAAACAAATTGGAAATCAAAGTCTCTGCCCATACACGATCCTCAATCTCAATTTGCACATCCCGCAAAATACACCAAAATTAAATTGTTGAGTCGACGAATCGACGCCCATACTCATGCAGTGGGTCACGACCACCTCGGGGCGTAGCTGTCGTTTCGCAGGCTTTAATTGGGTGACATGGATGGGAAGAACAGATCAGAAACTAGGAACAGATCTTGTCACATTATAACAACCTCAAAAAAAATGAAACAGAATCACACTAGAAAGGATGGCTAAGAGTATCTCCTACCAAATTTTGAAACAACGAAGGCTGGTGGTCAACGAGGAGAAAAGAGGAGGAATTGGAGTTTTCCCAGAAAATAAAAATGATAGAGAAGAAAAAATCTCACAAAGAAGGCGAAAACCTGATGAACGACGCAAGGAAGAGAGAGAGACACACACACACGCACACTCAGAGATGATTTATTTGCCATCAAGAAGAATTACGATACAAGCATACAAGGTAAGAACCGTGAAAGCCATCAAAGGAGAAAGTATGGCAAACAAATTGGTGTACAACTGACGCAGCCTTACTGGATCGGGCTTTGCTAACCGTCCACCGGCTTGCTGCTGCTCTGAACTCTTCATCTGCCCATTTTGAACCTTGCTTATTTCCTCCAACAACATTTGCCGCACCATTAAGCGCAGTTCGTAGTGGTACTTAGCCCCCACAAGTCTTTTTATGACCATGGTGATTGCGAGCCAAAAGGATGCTGAAATCAACAGTATTTGAGAGAATAGGACCCACCGAATCCGCCGAAAGAAGAAGGAGTAGGAGGAGGAGGATGAGGTTATCAAGGAAAACATGACTGCTACAAAAAGTACGTAGGATACAAGGATCTGTCCGGCTTTTGCTTCGTTATATTGGACCAGTTTCACTTGTTTTCCGAGTGTCAAACTGTTCTCTTTGCATTTGACTTTTAGTTGTTCTACCGACAAGTACTCCATGTGCGAGAAATCACCCTTTCCAATTGGAGAGAAGAGATAGGTGTTTGTCTCAGACTCTCAGACAAAGATCGAGAAGATAGATGAGAGAGAGAGAGAGAGAGAAAAGAAACTACAACTACTAGTATACTATATATATATATATATATATATATATAGCTCCCAGGCAAATGCTAATTAGGGTCTCATGGGGTTTGCATGTTATGTGGTCCTTATGTGGTTCTCAGTTGTTTTTTTCATTTGGATTAGTACGCTAACTAGTCTCTCGTAAATTCCATTGCGTCAAGTCCTATAGATAGATTCTTCCCACTAAGCATCCATGAGCTATTCTCTAGATCTGAGCTCGACCTTATCTTTTAGCTCCGAGCTAGCTCTCTAGTACTTATAGTATTTATTTGATTCTTTAGTACTTTTCTATCTTTAGGGCTAGTACTGATCTCTTTATCCGAGTCAGGTCTGATTTGCTTAATGCAAAGTACTACTTTGATTATTGCCCTATGGGCGTTTTTGTTTGTCAAAAGAAAAAAGAAAAAAGTACTACTTTGATTATCATTAAACAACTGGCGGGTACAGAATTCAGGAGGAGAACGAGAGAGAGAGAGAGAGTTGTGAAGTGGGTTCTCCTCCGCACCCAGCCGCCCCCTTCCATGCTGTCCCTCCACTTTTTCCCCCTCGCCCCAAGTTCTCTTCCTTCCTCTCCACTTGTGCATAATGTACATATACAAATAAAAATAAAAATAAAACAGGGGACAATGGGCACTCCACAAACACACCCCCATCTACACAACTGTCATAGGACACAAACATAGTCATTACATAAACTACGTAACTTGAACTATACATGTACAAGTTTCAGTGATATTTATCCCAAGGCCACAAAAAAGCTACACTATTGTCATAATCTATTGAGTTGATCCCTTAGTGGTTCCATTGGTGACTTGAGATGAGAACAAACCATCTCCGATTAGGTTTCCGATGTGGCGGTGAGATTAAAAGAAAATCATTAACAAAAAAAAAAAAAAAAGTTTCAAACAAGTAAACAGAGAAGGAAAAGGTAAATTTGGCAAATAAAAAAATATATGCAACTCTCAAATATATCTAGTGCATCATTTCCAAGACAACAGAAAAGAACAAAGGTTAATGACATCTGGCGAGGTGGAAGAAAATAAAGTACACAATACTACACAAGTCACATTATTAACGGTTCTGTGGTGCAACCGTTAGTGGAGTGATATAGATATAAGGCTCACCCTTGTCATTTTATGTAATTAAGGCTATTTATTATATTCATTCTTGTGAGGCAGGCTGTTCATGTAAAATTCAAATTTATCAGATTTCAATACCTATATTTTTATATTGCATTTGTCTTGAAAGAACTGTACCTCACTTTTTATTAAAAAAAATGTAAGATCAATGCTGTCTAATTAAATACTTCCTCCATCCAGATTTAGTTGTTCCTCGTTCTATTCTAACCAGCTAAAAAACTTGCTATATCTTTAAATTCATAATGAATTTCATATCTAACATGGATCTTATTTGATAGATCTCGATTAGTTTTTTAATATAATATTTTCGAAATCACATAAAACATTATAAATTACAAGATATAATCAATTGAAAATTGTTGCATTTGTCTTGAAAAAATTGTACCTCACTTTTTTATTAAAAAAAATGTAAGATCAATGCTCTCTAATTAAATACGTCCTCCGTCCAGATTTAGTTGTTCCTCGTTCTATTCTAACCAGCTAAAAACTTGCTATATCTTTAAATTCATAATGAATTTCATATCTAATATGGATCTTATTTGATAGATCTCGATTAGTTTTTAATATAATATTTTCGAAATCACATAAAACATTATAAATTACAAGATATAATCAATTGAAAAATGACACAAACTCCCAAAAAGGACCATTAAATTGGGACGGAGGAAGTAGTTACCGATATTCGATTAACTTGAATTTTACATAGATTAAGTACTCGACGAGACAAACAAAAGGAGTGATTTTTTCAAACAAACATTTTTATACATTTTTTACAAATTATAAAAAGCTATAGCAAACAGTTTTATAACTTATTTTGATTTTCTAAGCCCTTAATCTAAAAAGGTTGTAATCCATAATGGTAATTTATAAGTGCTAATAAACAAAGTCATTTAGGGTTTGACATTCGTTTTGCCAGTTTTTGTGACATTTTTGAGAAATAGCAAAGCAATTTTGCCAAAAATTTGATGGTGGTGTGTGGATACTCTAACACCATAAAGAGCAAATTATACGGACTTCAAATTAAAAAAATCCATTAAGAGCTATATATGGTGTATATTTGATGCAATTGGATATTGTAACGTATTTCACTTAAAAGCCTAATAATAACCCAACCAATAAAAAAGAACACTTTCAATGAAATAGTAAGAAGACTTTTATTTGCAATAACAAAAGGAACTTATTTGAATTTTATATTTCATAAACCATGGAATTTTTTTAATGAGAAAAATCTTAAAATTTTATATTTCAAACCTTTGGCATGTGGCAAGCTAAGGCCATCCACAGTGGTATTTTGGGTTATCTATCAGCTTTTAATTATTCATTTAAGAGGCTGTTAAATTTAACAATGTTGAAGTTCACAATGGTTACTTCTTGTCCATAATCAAAATAAGGAGTCCACTACAATTTCACACACACTCTCTCCCCCT
>BPLS01025301.1:14979-25105 GCA_019656275.1 Rhododendron kiyosumense | reverse complement strand
AGATAACAATTTGAGTGGATTTTTTCCGGCTTGAAACAGCGGTCGGTATTCCGAGGATTGTTTCCTAATCTACTTTATCCTAGAGCTATGTAAATTAATTCTGATGAGAGAGAACTCAATTGAGATATACTGGGTATGAATTACTCTGTACGTAAACCGCAATTATAAGATACTTTACAGTTATTTTTTTTCCTTCTTGTGCTGTGTTGTGAAAATTCGCAATTGCACAAAATCGTAACAAGTAATATAGTGATAAAGAAATATGTCGAACCCATGAGGACTATTTACCTATTAACTATTGAAATTGTTCTAGTTTTGAATTATTTGGAATCAATAAAAGTGATGGATTTTGGATTTGAAAAATAAAAACAACTAAAAGTAATTCGACAACTGAAGATTTGACCTAACACTTAAAAAGAATAAGTTTTCACTTAGGAAGAAAAATACTAAGGCATCCGACTCACCTAACCAATCCAATCCCAAATCCTAACCATGCGATCAGTCAATTATGGTCCTATTTGACAGCGAGAAATTCAAACTTTTCTAAGACCCTCTCTCGAGTAGAATTAGAACTACCCAACATACAATAATCCGTGATATGTCTATGCTGATTTAAGAGCATTTGAGCCCATTAAGATTAACAAAATTTCTCATATAAGCCGCATAAATCATGTTAGCACATTCTGTGAAGCGAAGTCCTACATCGCTTGGGTACCAAAGTAATATGCAGAATATAGGCGTGAGGGCACCCTCACTTCAATAGCTAGTTTTTGGGGTTGAGTTCTACCCAAAACCGTGTAACATGGTATCAGAGCCGGGTATGCCAAGGATGGGTAGGGTGCGTGTCCCTGGCCTGCACGCGGCAGGTGCTGTCGAGTGAGCACCCTGGGCATGAGGGAGGGTGTGAAGCGAAGTCCCATATCGCTTGGGTACCAAAGTAATATGCAGAATATAAGCGTGAGGGCACCCTCACTTCAATAGCTAGTTTTTGCGGTTGAGTTCTATCCAAAACCATGTAACACATTCCTGTCTTTCGTTCAATTCATGGCATACATCATACGAAGTTAAATTGCATGCATCATCTCTCGAATTAGCATGCACAACACATCACTCAAATATTAGCCAGATAATTGAGAGCACTAAACACAATGATGTAAACTCAAAAGGACTGATAAAATTATGATCACATAAAAATAGGGTTCGGAATTGTCATGGAGAGGCTACATCATAGCCTTAGCAATAGATATTAGTTCATAATAGAATCAAAATGAACCCATAATATTTCTGCTATTCATAATGAAAATTGTATGAAAAGAAGGTGAAGAGTTTAGAAGGAAACTGTATGTAGATCGAAAATCTGTGCCTTTGTCTTCTTCCTTTTCCCAAACTTCTAATTCTTCTCCAATGGTGAAAAAAAAAAAAAACTCTTTTTGTCCAAGCTCTGGTCGTGCCCCAACTTTTCTTCTATCTTCCTTATAAACACCTTTCTTTGTTTCCCAAAACAGGATTCTCAATTAGGCAGTTTTTGTCCTCTGATTTGATCCCCAATTTTCGCCATATTATTCTTCAATTTTTGGAAAGTCTTCAATACGAAAGTTGTAGGATTCTCTCATAGCTTTCCGTAGACACCAAGATTGCCCTTATTGGATTTCTCTAGCCAAAGATATGCTCTGATTACGGAAGGGAACTTCAGGAAATCCGAGAAAGGATCGAATGTTTCCTATTCTTTTGATGAAGGGAATCTTTGTTCATTCAAAAGGAAGGTTTCCTCAATTTCCATCAAGCCTTCAATGTTTTTATTCCTAAACAAAAATAAATAAAGTAAATAAAAACTCTAATAAATAAGACAATTAAACACAAACTAACAAAAAATTAAGAGTAAAAGTATGCCGAAACTTGCATAGAAATTAAGCACATCATGCTGTTGTTTTTTCTTCTCGTTTTAAGGTCGTTTGTGGGAAGGACTTGGGAATTCTTATTGGCGAGATCATGCAATAGATTGTTTTCCCATATTTTCCAAGTGCCACTTTTAAAATGAAAAGGAAAGTTTTTATTTTTGGAGTCGACTTTTTCTTTTAGCTTCGAAGAAAACTTGGACCTGGGGATGCTATTGAGTGGATGCAAAGTCATTCATTTCGGCACAGATGGCTCGGATTGAATCCAAGCGCATATAGATCTAAACCGTCCGTTACTCGATTGAGATCCGAGCCATCGATTGCCGAGATGATCTTTAATTTCAGTTAATTAGTAGAACCATATTTCTAGTTTTCAATTTGCTGCAAAGCAAACAGAGCCCAAGGGAAACAATAGGAAAGGCAAATACTAGAACGCATTAACGCTAATATTATCAGAAAAACCCTAGCAGCATCCCTCCGCTTCCCATGGTTTTTCTTTGTTTCTGCTGCTTTTGTTTTTCCTTCCAATCTTTTGTTGCTTTTTCGGGTTTTTTCGGTCCCTCTTCTCCGTCTCTTATCTGAATAAACCAACAAAAAACAAGCCAAGCACGATAGACAGATTCAAGGGAGAATGGGAAGGAAGCAACGGAAGGGAGGTAGAAGAGATAGGAAGATAAGCAACACCAAAGCCAAAGCAAAACCCAGTCCTCCAAAAGTTTTGGAGGAAGAGAAATTGGTTCCTCACCTCCCAGATGAAATCGTTGTCAATATACTCCGGCGATTACCCCTCAATTCTCTTGCACGGTTCATTTACGTTTCCAAGCAATGGGGTTCGATGATTTCAGATATCTCCCCCAAAAAAATTGGAAGGCAGATGGTTGTGGCTATCTCCAAGTTGGGAGAAGCCTCGTATGCTCTTCGCTCCATCGACCCAGAATCAGTTGATGTGAGAACGGTTCGTAAACCATGGAAGAAGATGAACCCGTCGGGCCGTCTTGTACGAATATGTGGTTCGTGCAATGGCTTGTTGCTTATAGGCGTTGATGACGATTTGTTCTTGTGGAATCCACTGATTAAATACTGCAAGAAAGTCTTGTCGTATGAGCGTCTGAGGGATCGTCATGATCATCTTGTTTCTGGACTTTGCTACGACTCAGCCACCAATGAGTATAAGGTTGTATTGGCATTTGGTCCATCTGCATCTGTCGCGGTCGTTGGTAGTTTCCGATGTAAAAGTTGGACAAGTATACCCTTCCCTTATGATGTCTCAATAGTGAATTCAGGGCCTATAGTGAATGGATATCTACATTGGTTTGTCACTTGGTATTATGGTAACATTCCTTCGCCCACCCAGATATTTTACTTCAATCCACGGATGGGTAAATTCGAGAAGGTTCCAACTCCACAGCCTAAACATGTGGACGGAGATGTGGTGATTGGTTTGGGAGTTTTGGATGGATGTCTTTGTATGTCTCGGATGGATAATCCGGGGAACAACAATGATAACGTTGTTGAGGTATTAGCAATGAAGGAATATGGTATGGTTGAAACTTGGACTATTATGTACGTCGTATCAAATATAAGATGTTGTCATTATCTAAGATGTTGGCATCATCTCCCAGGACCTATATGTTGTCCTTATGATTTGTTGGTCCCATTGTGCTGTACGAAGAATGGTGAAGCTCTAACGTTGATTCGAAGAAAAAAACAGACCTATTATTCTCATCCTTTTACTTGGCACATGAAGGTGTTTAATCCTATTGACGATTCGCATAAGGATATTCGGATTCCTTCCAGTGATTACAATGTTGAAGCGGTTGCTTATGAGGAAAGTGTGGTTTGGCCAACTTACGATTGGGAAGAGGAAAACGTGAGAGGAAAAGCAACATATGTGGAATATTTCCTTCACAAATCTCCGCAGAAATTCAAACGGGGCAGGGACGGTCACTGGGAACCGACAGTTGAATACGAACAACTGGACTTACAAACAGAGGAATTGAGGACTAATTACAAGCAGAGGAACGAGGAATGAGGAGAAGAAACTGGTCCAGAAAGGCTGGTCCATTTTTTGTTTAATTGTTGCAATCTAATTACAATCTCATGCTCTGTTTTTGTGCTTCTATTGGGCTGATTGCTTTCTAATATTCTTTCTTTCTTTTCTTTTTTCTGTTGGCTTCAGCCAAACATCTTGCTTTTGTTTTCTTTGATATTAGCAGCTTTCTTGAGGCTCTGATTTGGAAACTTTTACCCTCTTGTCTTGCCTATTCAATTGGCCAAGATCTTTGATACGGAAACACTGGTGTAGGAAAGCTTTGAGACATGATATGGCCTGATCATCATTTCCTGCTATGAGAATATCATATACATAAACCAAGACAAAGGTGTAGTGATCACCTTTTTTTTGTCATAAAAAAAGGTGACCACTGAGAATATCCGGCCTCAAGGAGGGCGGAGGAAATTTTTGCAAACCATTGACGCGAAGCTTGCTTTAAACCATACAAAGATTTATTAAGGCGACAAACTCGAGTCTCCCCCTTGCGATGAAATCCTTGTTGTAAGCTCATAAAAACTTCTTCATGGAGGTCACCAAATAAAAATGCATTGTGCACATTGAGTTGGTGCAAAGACCAATGCTGATAGCAACTATAGTGAGTAAGCAATGGAGGGTTGTTAACTTAGCCACAGGAGCGAATGTATCATGATAATCAAGGCCTTCTTGTTGGGTGTAACCTTTGACAACAAGACGTGCCTTATAACGCTCTATGGTTCCATCGGGGTGACGTTTTATTTTGAAGACCCATTTACACCCAGTTGGTGTTTTACCTGGAAGAATATTATTCAAGACCCAAGTATCATTATCCTCCAAGGCTTTAATTTCAGCCGCCATCGCATCCCTCCAATGAGCATGTTTCATAGCCATGGTAAAAGAAGTACGTTCCTCTTCTAAATAAAGGGCTGCTATGAAGGACATATGTGCAGTAGAGAATTTAGAGTAGGTCAGATAATTTGACAAAGGAATGGGAGAACCTGGTGATACCTCTGCACTGGACTTACTTGGATGGGGTGGCAACATGGCTGTAAAGCATTCATAATCACAGTGTCCTCCAAACTTCATTGTTGGATTTTTATGCAATGTGAGGGAACATGGATAGAGCAACTCAAATGCTTAGACAAATTCCCTTTAAGAATAACATTACTTGGAGTGCATCCAACTCCACCGGATATATCTTATGCAGTACATAGGATGTGGCCGGGCCTCGTTCAGTTGCACCTGAGGCACTAGTTCACTAGAGAGAAAATGTGGATGCGCCCGGGCGCAACTTAAATGCGCCTGGGGCGCAGTCAGATTGCGCCTGGGGCGCCTGTGATGCAGCTAATACTTTTAATTTGTTTTTTAACGAGTTTTTCTAGTCCGAATTGGTAGGAGACTAATTAGGATTGTAAAGCATAAGAGAGGCACAAAAAGCCTGTATGAAGTGATTCCATGAGTTCCATCCATGAAGATTTGGTTGACATATGTTTTGGATTTCAGGTACAAATGATTCAAAAGTTTAGAAATGGTTGAAATTTGCAAGTAATCCGTGGTTCTTGGACCTTGGGGCACTGTTCTCGTGCTTTTCATGGAGCTCTATCTTTTCAGGGAACGGAGGTAGGCTCTCCAATAGAAGCCCAATTTGAAGACCAAATTTTTTTACCCAAAATCCAAATTCGCAGCCGTGATGCACGACTTTGTGGCCATGTCGTTAAAGTTTGCGTCATTATACAAAAGTTTACAGCCACGATCTAAAGTTTCTGGCCATCTTGTCAAAGTTTACGAAAATTTGCGTCCAGGATATATACAAAAGTTTGCAGCCATCCTGTCAAAGTTTGCGGCTGAAATTCCCTTATTAAAAAAACCTCATGGAAGGCAAATTGAAAGCCGTTAACCTTCTAATAGTTACTCCAAAAAGCCCCAAACGCATTCCTTTCAAATTTGTTTATTTGGGTTTGATTGGGGTTTTGTTTGGAAGAATGATACATTGTTTGGCAAATAAACTGGGTTTTGAAACAGATATGTATTTCTGCAATACAATGATAGATGTCTATGTGAAATGTAGGTGCATAGGTACCGTTATGCCTCTTGGCTGTTTTATGGAACGTCTAATAGTGATCTGGTCTCTTGGACTACGATGATTATTCTGGGTTATGTTTTTGAAAGAAATATATGTGGTGCTTTCGACTCGTTCCAAGAAATGCGATTGGAGTTGGAAGCTGGACCATTAGCCGTGGTGGTCATGATGTTGCAAGTGTGTTGTTCCCATGGAAGAAAGATTTAAGGGAAAAAAGTTGCATTCCTCTGTGATGAAAAGCTCGATTTTGAAAATGTATAGTAACGCGGGTACTATCGATGAGGTAGAAATCTTTTTCAGTGAAGTTGATGGAAGGGATGTTGTTTCTTAGAATATCTTGATTTCTAGGTACATTTCATGTTAGGATATTGTGGAAGTTGACAATTGCTTTGACAAAATGCAAGGTGAAGTAAGGCCTAGCAGTGGGACATTGACCTTTTGTATCTCAGCTTCTGGGAAGAATGGTAATCTTTTTCAAGGAAAAAATATGTATGATTTTGCTATTGAAAATGGACTTTATCAAAGTGTTCTCGAAACTTCATTGTTCGATTTTTATGCACAGTGTGGGGACATGGAGAGAGAAGTTCATGCAGCAAAATGGCTCTGGGATCATGGTACAAAGTATTGCTGGCTATTACACTTACTACTAGGTGGGACAGAGTTGAAGAAGTAAGGAGATGAATGAACGACAACAATTTGATGAAGAAGCCGGGGTGGAGTTTCGTTGAAGCCACAGGATCAATCTATGGTTTTGCTTTTGGAAATCGACGACACCCTCAAAAGTGTTTCCTTTCGAAAGTGCCTCGAGGCCCAAATTTTTTGTTCAAGAATTGTCTCATAGACAAATAAATATGGGCTAACACAAGAACCCATGACCACTGGAGTGTTTTTTTTTTTAATCCAAAATTATGGAGTTAAAAAATTTTGCACTTTCGACCATGTTGGCATGGAATTTAGTGGTTCATTACATCAAAAGAGAAAAAAGTGAATGCTCCCGAGGAGCAATTCAAATGCGCTTGAGTCACATCATGAAATGAGAGGAAATAGGATGTGCCCAAGGCGCATTCAACTACGCCTGAGGCACATTACAAAAAGAGAGTAAATATGGATCTGACCGGGCGCAATGTAAATGCGCCTGGGGCGCACTCGAAATGCGCCTGAGGCGCATGTGATGCAACAAATATTTTTTAATTTTTTTACTGAGTTTTTCTGGTCCGAATTGACATTATACTTTAAAAAATATGCAAACCTTTAGACATTATTCAGGATTGTTAAAGCATAAGAGAGGCACAAGAAGCCCGTACGAATCGATTCCATGAGTTTCATCCTTGAAGATTTCATTGACATATATATGTTTTGATTTTCAGGTATAAATGATTCAAAAGTTTAGAAATGGTTGAATATGCAAGTAATTATCTGTGGTTTTTGGACCTGGGGGCACTGTGCCCGCGCTTTTCATGGAGATTATATTTGACGTAAAAAAGTGATCCAAATCATGTACTCCCTCCGTTCCTAAATGAAGGTCCATCTTTCATTTTTGAGTTGTTCCAAAATGATAGTCCTTTTCCAAAAATGGAAGGAAAAATTTGGTGATTTTCCAAAAATGTCCCTCATAGGTGAATATAAGTGTTGAAAGTAGATAGAATATAGGGGTAATGGTGGAAATGATAGGTATTGTAGGTATAATGATTGCATATCCTTTTAAAAAGTTAGAATCCCCAAGAGGGACTCTCAATTTGGAACGGAGGGAGTATGTATTTGACTCGTCAAGTTTGTCGCACAAGCAACAAATCTCACTGATCAGATGAATATAAACTTGTGTAATTCAGACAAATATCTTGAAGTTTATACTTAAAATCATATTAGTCTCTCAATTTTAAGCCAAACGTGTTTTGTTCATGCTAACACCGAATACTACGATCATTATACATAGCTTTATGAGCCGAACAAGTTTGAACACTTTGAATCAAACATATGAGCCCGAAAAGCTTAGCTGGCCGACTACACCTAATCTCGCGGCTATTCTGTAACTTAATGTATCTTCACACTAAATAGAAATTTAAATCGCTCCATGCTTGCCCACATACTCAAATTTGTCCAAGAAACTAGTAATGCGGGAAGCAATTGTATTCTGTGATGAAAATTTTGATTTCTAAAATGTATACTTATGCGAGTAGTACCGATGAGATAGAAACCTTTTTCAGTGAAATCGACAGAAGGGGATATTGTTTCTTAAAATATCTTGATTTCTCTTTACATTCCAAGATAGGACATCATGGAAGTTGAGAAGTGCTTCGAAAAAACGCAAGATGAAGTAAGGCCTAGTAGTGAGACATTAAACTTGAGTATTTTCATCTTCTGGGGAGAATGGTATTACCATCGTTTTCAAAGCAAAAAATTGAATGGTTTTGCTATTGAGGATGGATTTTGTCACAGGGTTCTCCAAACTTCATTGTTGGATTTTTATGCAAAGTGCGGGGACATGGATATAGCAGCTCAAATGTTTAGACAAATTCCCTTTAAGAATAGCATTACTTGGAGTGCTACGTTATCGGGTCTTACCGTCTTATTGATGGAGGGCATTAATTTTGAGAATGCCATAGAGCTGTTCCGGCAAATGGGCAATGAAAGCCTAGAACCTGTGGCTGAAATTTTTTGTTTTCTTTTTTGGATATGTCTTGGGGCTGAAATCTAAAAAACTTCATCGTTTTGTATACCCATATGGGTGCCTTCAAACTGTGGTTGATCATAGGATGATAAATAGGGAACTCGATCGTGACATGCACATCGGTAATTGAGGACCGTGGATCCCATGGGCTAGGTTTTGAAGCCCTGTAAATTGTTTGTCAAATGGTGGAAGAAGGACTGGAGCAGAATAGTGTGACCTTCTTGAGCTTATTATCCACTTGTAGCCACTCTTGGCCTTCTAAGTGACGGTTGGAGAGTCTTTTATGCCATGAAATAGGATTCGGAGTGGAACCCGATCTGAATCATTACACTTGTATCGTGGATTTGTTGAGCCGGTCTAGAAAGCTCAACAAGGCTTTAGAAATGATTCTGAAACTAGTGGCTTTTCCATGTGGTAGGATTTGGGGAGCGCTAGCAATTGGCAGCCTGTAGAGTGAGTTCATAGGAACCAAAAACGTTAACTAGGGGCATATGCAGCCAAAGGGCTCTTGGATTTGGAACTGAATAATGCTTGCTATTACACTTACTGGTGTTCAAGTTGTTGTTTAAAGGTGGGATATAGTTGAAGAAGTATGGAGAGGTATGAATGACAACGAGGTGATGAAGAAGCTGGGGTGGAGCTGCATTGAAGCCAAAGAATCGATCCATGGTTTAGTCTCTAGAAATCGATGACACCCTAAAATGCTTGAAATCTTGGAGCCACAGAATGTTACAGGTACGGATGAAATTACATCAAAAGAGAAAAACAATGCACCCGAGGCGCCCAACAAGCACTACAAAAGTGTATAAATCAGGATGTCTAATTACAATGTCAATGTCAACTGTCTGTAGCCTTACATTTGATGCTTTTTAAGCCTCTTGTTTCTTTTAACTGAAAATCTGAAACTTGGTAATACATACTTGTATGGTAACTATAGAAGTTTTCAAGATCATGTTAACTACACTTAAGATGTTGTTTGCCAACTGTCATATTGGATTGTGGCTTTTGATTTCCCATGAAAACAATAAATATTGCATCAAAACAGGGCCTTTTCTCATTTTAAATACAATGGTCCACAACCTTTGCCTACATGGCCTCTCTCTGATTTCAAACACATTCATTTGACAATTTGGCATTTTTTTTTTCTTCGCAAAAGAAGATTTTATAAAAGCTCGATAAGGGTGCATCAAGGGGAAGAAAAAGTGGACAAACATGGTGCTAATCCTTAAAAATAAAAATAAAATAAAATAAAATAAGCAAGAAGGGTACTGTATGTGAAGGATTATTCATTTACAAACGCCACTATGTTACAACTTATTAGCATGCTTTTAGATGTCTTTTCCTTCAATAATGGAGTTGAATGCTTACAATATCAGCTGATTAATGATCCGCTTATGACCCTCCCAGCGACACGAAGTGAATATTATCTCATGTCCTTGGATTCTTGTTTCTTC
>BPLS01025301.1:0-14969 GCA_019656275.1 Rhododendron kiyosumense | reverse complement strand
TGTTAAGAAAATATAGTCCCACATTGCTTGGGAGTGGAATGGGTGATCACTTAATAACATTTGGGACCTCTCCACTCATTGCCAATTGGTTTTGAGATGGACATAAAGTTTCTACATGGTATCAGAGCGGGGCCCGTTCCACTCCCACATTTTATAAAATTCGCAATCCACACCCCACGATGACAGACCAGCAAAAAGGCTGCACGATGATAGGACCCAAAAGTGGCCACACGTGACAGACCTCAAACGCGGCTGCACGTGAGGGGGGATGTTAAGAAAATATAGTCCCACATTGCTTGGGAGTGGAATGGGTGATCACTTAATAACATTTGGGACCTCTCCACTCATTGCCAATTGGTTTTGAGATGGACATAAAGTTTCTACATCTTCGACCTCTTACGTTTGGAGGACCGCTTTATTTTGGCCAGTATCATGTCAACAAAACTGCCAGTGACTACTAACTAGGCCATCTTTCATACCAAGGTTCTCTGTTTTTGGAGCCGACGAATCAAACATGGCGTTATGGTTTGTCATCGACTGCCCGGTGGTGATTGGAGAAGGATTGAGCTTCTCATGACATGGGGTCTTGATTCGTTAATTGTGTATTCTGATCCAAATTATCCAATGTTCTTCTAAGCTTCTTGGTTCGGTTTATCTGGTCTTGGATTATAGGGAAAGGCATCTCTCTGATTTGGGTTTCGAAGATCAAATTTGTTTTGTTTCCTTTTGAAAGGGAACCGAGGCTGGGCTAACAAAAAAATGCTCGAGGCCAGGCTAACAAAAAAACGCTCCCGAGGAGCAACTCAAATGCACCTGGGGTGCATTACGAACTGAGAGAAAATAGGATGCGCCTAGGGCGCATTCAATTGCGCCTAAGGCACATTACTAAAAGAGAGAAAGTGTGGATGCGCCCGGGCGCAACTTAAATACGCCTAGGGCGCGCCCAAATTGTGCCTGAGGCGCATGTGATGCAGCAAATACTCTTACTTTGTTTTTTACTGAGTTTTTCTAGTCCGAATTGGCAAGAGAGTAAAGAAGGAAATTCTTCAGACATTATAAGGATTGTTAAAGCATAAGAGAGGAACAAGAAGACTGTACACAGGGATTCCAAGAGTTATATCTTGAGATACATGCTCCGTATGGTGGCACTTCATTTCACTGATCTCTTATGGATTTCCCTGAAATTTGATAAAGCAAGGTGTAACGCAGAACAAAATATGAATCACTGAAGAAGTTAGCGGATAGTTTTCAAAACTTGAAAACTAAGGCTAATTGATCAGTTTTACAGAAAGCCAACAGGAAAGGATCAAGGACCTGTAAAGCCAGCTCCCGCTGAAGGCACAGCCAATAAAAAAAGCAAGTCTTTCATCCGTCGGAGATCGAGGTTGAAAGGGAACGAATGAAACTTGCAGTTGTCTTCAACAAAATGTGGGACTTTCAAAGATGGCGAAAATTGATGAATGTTTCTTTGTGCCCATAACTTGTGTTCATGCGTGTGTCTTCATGTATGTTATTTGGTTTACAAAATCAGAAGACCTGTTGCTTTATACTAAACTTCATTGTTGGATTTTTATACAAAGTGGGGACATGGAGACGGCAGTCCTTGGGAACCCAAAAATGGGGGAATATGCATCAAATGACTCATGGATTTGGGTAATGCTGGCTATTGCACTCAGTGCTGTCACACTTAGTACTACTGTCAAGCTGTTGTTGAGAGGTGGGATGGAGTCGAACAACTAAGGGATGTATGAATGACTTTGATTTGATGAAGAAGCCGGGGTGGAGCGTTAAAGGAAAAGGATTGATTCATGGTTTTGCTTTGGAGATCGATCACACCCTCAAATGCTTGAAATCAATGAGCCATTGGATGTCATTTATAGGAATGAAATTGTGTTGTTCCATTTTGAAAGTGCCTCCAGGCCCAAACATTTTGTGCAAGATTTGCCTCATAGACACACAAATATGGAGAATGCATGACCTCCGGAGTTTTTTTTTTTCTTTTGTGTGTGTGTGTGCGCGTTTTATCCATGATTATGGAGTTCACAGTTAAACATTTTGCGCTTTTGAGCTACTATAATGAGTGCTTTTTGCGCTTTTTTCAATCCATGTAATGAACTACTGTCACATATTAGTAGGGGTGTCAAACGGGCGGGGGTGGCACGGCACAACACGCACATGTCATGTTTAAATGTAGCACAGCACATATTCGTCAAATATTCTGTTTAAAAATGAAGACTTGGTTTGCTTTTTTTTTATTTTATTTTTAATTTCAAAAGATCTACAAATAACTCCCTGTGAAATATTCTTAGAATCCGGAAGTTGTTTACTGCAAAATTACGGGAAAAAAAATCATCTAAAGATATTTTATTTTGCAACTTCAGTTATTTACTCTGGGCCACGAAGAATTACTCTTGGCCGTAAAGAATTAGTTCTAGCTACGAGAAATTACTCTTGGCCACAATTCTTTGCGGCCAAGAGCAAATTATTTGCGGCCAGAAGTAATTATTTGCGGCCATAAGCAATTATTTGCGGCCATAAGTAATTCTTGGTGGAAATTTTTACCCTCTTTTCTTGCCTATTCCAACTAGCTTTTCGTTGCTTTTCCTTTTGAGTTTTGATGAATAAACAACAAACACTTTGTTTGGTTTAAGTTTTAGAAAGTTATTTTTGAGAGTTGAGTGGTAATGAGTGAAGAGAGATAGCGAGAGAGATTTATTGAAAATTGTACCGAGAGTTAAAAGTTACTCTCAAAGTTGGGAACCAAGCGGAGTGAAAGTCTTCGACAAGGGAACAGGAGAATTTGCACTTATCGCTGGCTGGCCAGCTTGGCCGTGAGCACGTACGGTGGGAATGGGTTTCGTAAAAAGCCCGCCCGGGCTGGTGCCAGCATAGAATGGAGGGGACGATCCTAATGTTGTGTTGGCAAAGCCAACTTCTTGGGTTGCCGGCGGAGAAAGGCTGACGTGAAGACTCTGGTCGTCAAGCCATGGCATAACTACGAGTGCCATTCCATTTTAGCCTATTTGCTGGGCTTACAACTCGGTTTGGGGTCTGTTCTAGTGGAAAGTGATGCTCAACTGTTAGTGAAGATGCTTAATGGCCAGGTTGCAACCAATCAAGAGGTAGAAGTGATCTTTCATGACATTCAAGTTTTGAGTAGAAATTTCAGTGTTGCAGCTTTTTGTTGTTTGTACGTAGGATTGGTAATAATGTTGCTCATATGTTGGCGGACAAGAATTTGGGTGGTTCGGCGTATAGTCTATGGACGGAAGCCCCACCAATGTGGTTACTTGGTCCACTTTCTAGGGACGGGTGTTCCGATTGATGTATCGTTTTGATTTATTAATTACATATATCTGTCATCAATGTGGGAAAAAAAAAAAAAAAAAGATTACACCGGAATGGAATGGTTCCGTTTTCATCTAAATTCTTTCCTCTACTACGGGTTACAATGAGATTAGGAATTTTGGGGATTAAACAAATATAACCCTCATCTTGAGTATTAGAAATAACCCTCAAATATAAAACTCTCATTCCGCCATGAATAAGTTATTCATGGCTTCGTGCAATGTCAACCGTTCGTTTCAACAATCAATTGTCTAAATTTTAAAAAAAAAAATTTCTAGCGAATAATTTTTTTTTAAAATTCGGACCGTCCAAAATACTTTTGGATACAAGCAATTGAGTGCCATAAAGTACCAAACACTTTTGGTTTTTTTTTTTTTTTTTTACTTCGTCTTCAAACTACCAAAATCACCTATTTCATACTATAGCTATCCAATTCCCACCTATTAAGTCCAATTCCTAACTCCATCCACGAATTTGGACGGAAAACTAAATACTACATGCCAAGCATGTGATCACTTTTTGAAGAGCAAAAATGAAATTTCATCTTCCTCCCTAACAATTAGGTGCATGCCAAACCGGATTGGGTTCCATATACCCTTGACAGAGAGGAAAAAAACCGGAGTACAAAATCTCATATTTGCCGTTCAAAAAGTCACGTGCTTGGCATGTCTTGAGTTTTCCATCAAAAAAGGTGGATGGCGTTAGGATTTGGACGAAATAGGTGGAAATTGGAGGATGAAATAGGTGATTTTGGTAGTTTGAGGACAAAGTAAAAAAAAAGGGTGATAGTTTAATGAATGTTTTCATAAAAAGCTCTTAAAAAATTGAAAAGAATCCATACCTAATCGATAATAATACCACAGGATTACCACTAAATCCCACTATAGCTTTCTTCCCGGGAAAAAAAAAAAACGAGAAAACCCTGGCCCCCATGGAGAGTTTAGAGGACAGAATGGAGCATGGAAGAGGACCAGAGAAGAAGAAAAACATGGGTGCAAAACCAGAAATCACTTTCCCAAACAATGTTCTAGAAGAAATGATCATCGAAATTCTCTCACGATTACCCCTCAAATGCCTGGTAAGATTCATGTGTGTTTCCAAGCTATGGTGTTCTTATGTGAAAGTTGTTCAACCAAAAAACCCAAGACAGAAAGTTCTCCTTCACAAAACGTGGAGTAAAACATCCTATTTACTTAGTTCCATTAATGAATACGATTCGAACGAAAGTATCCGCATACCATTGAGAAAAAGAAAACATCAGCCGTCAAGAGTTTTGGGCTCGTGCAACGGGTTGTTGCTTTTGGGTTGCATGGCGGACTTATACTTGTGGAATCCGCTCACTAGGGACTTGAAGGAAGTCATACGGTACTTTCGGTTGGAGGACGAAAAAGGCTACCATGTTGTTTCTGGACTTTGTTATGACTCGTCGAATGATGAGTACAAGGCCGTCATGGCCCTAGCTCACCAAACTCCAAGACAAGGCGAGGAATTTGTCGTGGTTGGAAGTTTTCAGAATAGATGTTGGACAGAGGTTCACTTCCCTTACATTGTCCGTACGGTGAACTCCGGGCCTGTACTGAGGGAACATCTCCATTGGTATGTTTGTGAGAAAGAGTCAAGTGACTCCATTTCGTCCCAGCGCGTTGTTTCCTTCAACCCACGAGCAAACAAATTCAACTCGATACCAGTGCCACAACCCAAGGACGCAGATGGAGATACCATCCTTGGTCTTGGAGTTCTGGATGAATGCCTTTGTTTCGTTCGCAAAAATTCAAGCAACTGCAAACAATTTAATCTTGAGGTATTGTCAATGAAGGAATATGGCGTGAAAGAATCTTGGACTACCATCTTCGTCCTATCACTGGATCTTGAATTTCCCATTTGTAATGAGTTGGTGCCATTGTGCTCCATACAGAGTGCTGAAGGTATAACAAAAATTCTCTTACGTGCGACATATGCATTTAACTAGGAGATATGGGCATGCAATCCCAATGAATATTCTCATCGGGACGTTTTGAGCAAATGGTCTTCTTACTGTGCGGTTGTGTACGAGGAAAGTTTGGTTAAGCCTACCGGGTACAATTGGGAAGAAGATAAGCGGGAAGGAAAACCATTAAAAGTCGTGGAAAACCGCTTCTCTGGCAATTCGCAGAAACTAGCAACAACTGGAACATGGATGCACTTTAGAGGAGGAAGAACATGAAAATGTCAGACTCTGAAGAGACAGATCGATCTAATGGATGGATGGAATCTGATTGTCTGTTCCTATCTAGCTGTTAACTTTTGTTTACATAATTAACATATATAGCGTTCTTGTCATTTTTAGTCCATGTTCGTGCTTATTTGCATATTCTTTTGTTACTCTGAACTATGGTTTTACTGTCGTTGGGCTGAAACATTGTGGGCCATTATCAAGTTTTTGTGGTTCATAGATTCATGGAAGGCTAACCTAATTGTGCATGCTTGAGTTTTGAATGAATGAAGCAAGGTTTACGAGCACAGAAATTGAATCAGGCACGTGGTTCCACGGCATAAGATGTCCTCTCGGATGCTTCCGCACGGTTTGATTTCAGGCATGTTTCTACGGCATAGCGTTCCTTGAGTTCCTTGATTTGGAGGTATGTGGGGGTCAGTACTACTTTAGTTATAAAGCTTTCTAGGAGTAGCCACTTTATGGGTATATAATGTAGAAATACAAATTCGTCGTCAAACAGTTCAAACCGAGACGAATAAAAATTTCCTCGCCTACTTACACCTGCTCCCTTGAAATAGCGACGAAATTTTTCTTTCCTCGCGTGCAAATCATATACACCATAAGAGACGAAATAATTTTTCGTCTCCAATTTTCGTCGCCAGACATATTTTCTTGTAGTGTAATTAGGTCTATCTCCAGTACTCCACCGCTCACACCCATCGATTGAAAATTACATGGGTACTATTATTGTTGTTGTTGTTGATGGTAGCCTAACCTATCATAATTCTTATCTGAACAAAATGATAAGCATGAGATTTAGATGTCTTGCCAAATAGGTCCTGAAGGGTTCGTCTTTTTTTATTGTGCATGAGAGTATAAGGGATTTAATTGCTATATATATGATTTACATTGTATTTGTCAGTGTGTCTTGGACATACAATATTATACTGTCTTTTTCCTCTTGCATTTTATATCTTAAAAATAAATCAAGGTGGATGAAGGCTCAAATCTATGCTTAAAAGTATTTCTTCAAGATTATTGTCATTTTTGGATATTAGTGGTTAATTGTGGAATTCACACTCAACATGGAGCCTAGCTACAAAAAAAGGTTAAATATCTACTTCCCCTCCAACTATTCCAATTTTAGTTACTTACCCCTCCAACTTCCAATTGAAGCTACTTCCCTCTCCAACTTCCAAAACCTTAGCCACTCCATCAAATCCCCCATTCCTGTCCAAGAATTGTACGGAAAACTCAACACCGCACCTCAATTGGTTTCATTGAAGGCTGTTTATGTCTTTTACCTACCAATATATGCATATGTATGTATACCCTTTGTTCCTTACAGTCCAGATCGTCTCTAACTCTCAACTATGTTCGTCTCTTTCTCTCTCTCTCAAAAAAATAAAATAAAATTCAATGACGAGCGGGTACCACATGGTGCCCGCTCGGCCATCCGAGCCGTCCATTACGTGTATAGACGGCTCAGATTTGGAGAGAGAAGAGAAGAGCGTGTGTTTTAATCCGAGCCATCCAAAAATGCATCGGACGGCTCGGGTGGGCCGAGCGGGTGCCACGTCGGCAATACCCGCTCGGCACTGAAAAATTCTTCCTCTCTCTCACACACACACACACGACCCCACCCCACCGTCAGATACACCACCACCAACCACCAGGTTTGATGGACAGCCACACCCTTCCATTGCAAACCAGCAAACTTTCGTTGACCCTCAATCTGGCTTTTGTTATCCTCACTGAAGACTTGTTCATCTGCCACAACCACAGGAAATTGCAGGCCAACACCAAAAACTAGTCGTTGGAATTAAAAGTTCTCCTCTGATTTGGTATGAGAAAGGGTAAAAAGGGAGGGGGCGGGGGGGGGGAGATCTTTGAGGATTTTTTCTTAGATTTCGAGTTTTTGTATGGATAAGAGGTAGAGCTGCTCTAACAATGCAATAACAAAGGCAGCAAGAAGAACCCTGCGATCAATTGGGAAACCCTGCGATCAATTGGGGAGATGATCTTTGAGGATTTTTCCACTCTCAAGACTTCTTTTCGATCACCACGTATAATTGTCATACATTCTCCGCTCCGCTCTCTCTCTCTCTAGGAAAAAGCAAGAAAGCCCCAAAGGCAGATCTGGTTTTGGGGGAAGGGGACCGCCGCCTCCTCCTCCCCCCCCCCTCCCCTCCTTCTCCCCTCCTCCTCCTCTCTCTTCTCTGTTAGGTTTTCTTCTCTTCGGTTTGGCAGCATGTGCTGCAGTGTTTGTGGTGACCTTGTTTCAGGTGTTCCGATCTTCGGACGGTGACCTGTGGGCTGGATTCGTCACGGCTCCACCTTGTCTTCCCAAAATCCAGAGTTTTGTGGCCGTTGGAAGAGGTAGTAATGGTGGTTTGGGGTTAGGCTCTGATGGGGTTAGGGTTTTTTGGTTTTTTTGTTTTTCCGGTCGTTTGGCTCGTTTTCTACCGGCTGGGTCTCCCCCAATCCGGTTTGTACCGGTCTATTGCTGTAGATCCGGTGGGTGTTGGGTGGTGGGCGAATAATTTTAGGTAGGTTTTTTGGTGGGGGTTCGGAGGGAGATCTGCGGCGGTCGACGGCGGTGTCGGTGGTGCTTTTAGGGATTTCCGGCAGTGGTCGCAGTGCCCCATTGTTGGAGTTTTCCAGTAGCAGCTCTGGCCTGTTTGTTCGCCGGCGTTGTTTCCTTGTTCTGGGCCGTCGACGGCAGTTCTAGGCGTGAAGCAGTGTTTGGTCTCCGGCACGAGATTAGATTTCTTCTTTCGTTTGTGATCTGTTTGTTGTTTTGATTACATCCGTTATTATTGTTTACGGGTTTGTACTGGGATTTTGTTTGATTTCTCTCTGCCTAATCTCGGATGGGATTCTCATATCGGCACCTAGTGCTGATTTGCTTTTGCAGGGTGTTCTGTAATTTCGGAGTAGGTAGTTTGGTGCATTCCTGTATTTTTCTATGTAATCTTTGCCTTCGGGTTTGAAATGAAATTGACTGATTCAAAAAAAAATAAAAGACTTCTTTTCGATCCAATTCATCATCGGGGATACAAGAAACCGAAAAACAAAATAAATCAATTGAGAAACCTGGATTGGGGTGTCTACACATCTTTGATACTCTTCCTACCGCACGATACCGTTGTTCAAAACCTTGGTGATTGCTTTCGATGTTCTTTCCCCTTGGTTAGCTATTGTTTAGCCATCTTGCTTTTTGCATTAATTTTTTTTTTCTTTAGTTTTCTTTGATTTCTAGCTTGCTTGGGGCTTAAATACAAAAAGCAGGGCTTCACTAAAAATTTGGTTCCTTGATCTATGTAAATTGATTCGGTTCTTGAATTACCACAAAATCCAACCAATTTAATCCATATGCTCAACCCTAATGTAATTATTTGATATAAGTGGTCGGGCTCAAGGCCAGCTTTGGGTATACTCTGCGGGTTCATAGAATTTGGGTTTGAGTGTAAAGACTTTTGCTTTGGGTATAGTTATTATTAGTTTCAAAACTATTTTTTACTGTTCACAATTTTTAGTTTTTTCCAGTTTGAAAAGTTGATGTGATAAGTTTTGATTATTCAATTTTAATTATGTCATTGTAGATATTTACATTGCTAACCTTAACAATCTCTTAAATGAATAATCAAAAAGCTGATGTGGTAACTTTTGATTATTAGTTTTTGATTATAGCATTGTTGATACCCTTACAAGCTAAAATTGAATGGAGGGAAATAAGGTAAAAGAAGAGATAAAAGAAAAAATCATTGATTTGTGTAAAATGATTCGGTTCTTGATTGATCACAAAATCCAAACAATTTGATCCATGCTCAACCCTAATCAAATTATCCAGTACATGTGGTGCATCTCAGGGCCAACTTTGAGCATACACTGAGATACAGCCACATGGGAACCCAAATTTTATCTAATTACGAAAGGCTGCCCAAATTTTTGTACACGTACAATATAGCTATGACAAATTACTATGAGAGCTTAATTACAATTTTCCTCACAAAAAAAAGCAAGAATGTTGAGGTTAAGTAATACATTATTACATTTTGAACTAACTACCAAAATGATTATCATTTTAGTTTATGTCTTTAAGTACTTGTAATATTAATCTATCAAGTTGTTTTTATCCGGTGAAAAGCATTTTGTTAGTGATTTAAAGAGCAGATTATGTCTAAAAAGTTCGCATCAGGCCCCTGGAAACTCATAGCCGGCCCTATGTGGCTGATCATCCAAGAAAGACCCGTTCAATATCTACTTCCTTAAATATAGCTAACCCTAGTAATGCAAGCAAGAACCATCGATCCTTTCTCCATAAAAACAGAGAACTCTAGCAATTGAAACAGTTTGGAGAGGAGTGAATGGAAACCGTAGCATTCTCACAATGGAAGGGTAAAATGCGCCTGGGGAGCAATCAAATGCGCCTGGGGCACAATCAAATGCGCCTGGGGAGCATAGCATTGCACCAGAGGCGGCGCATGAAAACTACGTAATATGCAAAACTTCGCAGCCTTGTCCCAAACACTCCCTAACTCCAATTTGTGCATGGTTTGAACAATTAAAAAAAATTTCGAGTCGACTTTCTAACCCAAGTAGTATGGATCCTATTTTCCTTGTATATCAAAAAATATGACCACTTTACCATCAGTTGTTTGAAAAATAAATTATTTCGGGAAAACGTTAAACTTAACTCTACGACATAAATACACTTCAGGCAACGGTCATGGTAGCATTGGTCGGAGTGGTGGTGCAGTGATTTTGGTGTAGATGGCGAAGTGACGGTGCTAAATGAATGGCTTTAGGGTCATAATGTAAAAGGTGGAGGGGTGGTAGCTAGAATTCTGATAATATTTGTAGTGGCCTTGCTTTATACCCTCTTTTCATAAAAAAAAAAAATTATTATTATTACGGTTGGATTAGACCATCTTATAATATTTTGAAAACACTCTTTGTCAATATATATTAAGTATTCATCCGATTTAAAATGAGGGAGATGTGAGCGTTTTACCGAAATAATTTATTTTTTGACCGACAGAGGGTAAAACGGTCAAATCATTTTGTGTACACACAAGTTAGCATCAAAACTACTTGGGTTAGAAAGTAGATTCAACAAGCTTTCTAATGGTTAAAACCACGTCCAAATTGGAGTTCGACAGTGCGTGTGGCAAGACCGCAAAATCAGGTCATTTGTGACCTGTAGTGATGCGCCCTGGGCGCAATGACATGCGCCTGGGGAGCATAGCATTGCGCCTGAGGCGCATAAAAACTACGTAATATGTCAAATTTCTCAGCCTTGTCCCGAACACTCCCAGACACCAATTTATGCATCGTTTGAACCGTTAAAAAGCTATTCGAGTCTACTTTCTAACCCAAGTATTCTGGATCCTATTTTTTTTGTACATTAAAAGAAATGACCATGTAACCATCAGTTGTTCGAAAAATAAATTATTTTGGTAAACCGCTAAACGTAACCATACAACATAAACACACTTCATGCAATGGTCGTCGTAGCGTTGGTGGTAGTGGTGGTGCAGTGATTTTGCTATAGATGGTGAAGTGACTGGTGAATGAATGATTTTTTGGTAATATTGTAAAAGGTTGACGGGTTGAAGATAGTATTCCGATAATATTTGTTGTGGCCTAGCTTTATACCCTCTTTTCCATAAACAAAAATTTATTATTTTTACGGATGGATTCGACCATCTAATAGTATTTTGAAAACCCTCTTTATCGATATATATTAAGTATTTTTCCGATTTAAAATGGGGGAGATGTGAGCGTTATACCGAAATAATTTGGTTTTTGACCGATTGAGGGAAAATTGTCATATCATTTTTTGCACAAACAAGTTAGAATCCAAACTACTTGGGTTAGAAAGTAGATTCGACAAGCTTTTTATCGATTCAAACCATGTCCAAATTGGAGTTCGGGAGTGCGTGTGGCAAGACCTCCAAATCAGGTCGTTTGTGCCCTGAAACGATGTGCCCGGGGTGCAATGAAATGCGCCTGGGGAGCATAGCATTGCGCCTGAGGCGCATAAAAACTACATAATATGTCAAATTTCGAAGCGTTGTCCCGAACACTCGCAGACTCCAATTTGTGCATCGTTTGAACCGTTAAAAAGCTATTCTAGTCTACTTTCTAACCCAAGTATTCTGGATCCTACTTTTTTATTACATTAAAAGAAATGACCATGTAACCATCAGTTGTTCGAAAAATAAATTATTTTGGTAAACCGCAAAACGTAACCCTACAACATAAACACACTTCATGCAATGGTTGTCGTAGCATTGGTGGTAGTGGTGGTGCAGTGATTTTGGTATAGATGGTGAAGTGACTGGTGAATGAATGGTTTTTGAGTAATATTGTAAAAGGTGAACGGGTGGAAGCTAGTATTATGATAACATTTGTTGTGGCCATATTTTATACCCTCTTTTCATAAACAAAAATTTATTATTTTTACAGATGGATTCAACCATCTTATAGTATTTTGAAAACCCTCTTTATCGACATATATTAAGTATTCATCCGATTTAAAATGAGGGATATGTGAGCGTTGGACAAAAATAATATGTTTTTTGACCAATTGAGGGTAAATTGTCATATCATTTTGTGCACAAACAAGTTAGGATCCAAACTACTTGGGTTAGAAAATAGATTCGACAAGCTTTTTATCGGTTCAAACCACGTCCGAATTGGAGTTCGGGAGTGCATGTGGCAAGACCGCAAAATCCGGTCGTTTGTGACAAGAAATGATGCACCCGGGGCGGAATGAAATGCGCCTGGGGAGTATAGCATTGCGCCAAAGGCGCATAAAAACTACGTAATATGCCAAACTTTGCAGCCTTGTCTCGAACACTCCCGAACTTCAATTTGTGCATGGTTTAAACCGTTAAAAAGTTTTTCGAGTCTACTCTCTAACCCAAGTATTATGGATCCTATTTTTAATGTATATTAAAATATATGATCATTTTACCATCAGTTGTTCGAAAAATAAATTATGTCGGTGAAACGCTATACTTAACGCTACCACATAAATACACTTCATGCAATGGTCACCGTATCATTGGTGGTAGTGGTGGTGCAGTGCTTTTGGTGTAGATGGTAAGGTGACAGTGGTGAATGAATGGTTTTTGGGTAATAATGTAAAAGGTGGACGGGTGGAAGCTAGTATTCCGATAATATTTGTTGTGGCCTTACTTTATACCCTCTTTTCAAGAACAAAAATTTATTATTTTTACGTATGTATAAGTCCATCTTATAGTATTTTGAAAACCCTCTTTTTCGATATATATTAACTATTCATCCGATTTAAAATGAGGGAGATGTGAGCGTTATACCGAAATAATATGTTTTTTGACCGATAGAGGGTAAATTGTCATATCATTTTGCGCACAAACAAGTTAGGATCCAAACTACTTGGGTTAGAAAGTACATTCGACAAGCTTTTTATCAGTTCAAACCACGTCCAAATTGAAGTTCGGGAGTGCGTGTAGCAATACTGCAAAATCAGGTCGTTCGTCATCAGAAACGATGCGCCCGGGGCGCAATGAAATGCACCTGGGGGGCGTAGCATTGCGCCTGAGGCCCACAAAAAGTACATAATATGTCAAACTTCGCAGCCTTGTCCCGAACACTCGCGAACTCCATTTTGTGCTTCGTTTGAACCGTTAAAATGCTTTTTCAATTTAGGCTCCGTTTGTTTCGATGTAAAATGTTTTACAATGTAAAATATTTTCCATGCAAAATATTTTTTCAGAAAATCAACTTTAAACTTTTATTTTCCGGTGTTTGGTTGGCACTTGAAAATATTTTCAGAAATCAACAAAATAGTGTAGAGAGAAAAATGGAGAGCTTAAACGGTGGAGAGATATGAGATTATTGGAATTGAACGTGAGTCAGGATTGACGATCGAGAAAATTAAGCAATGAGAATTGCAGTAGAAGGGTTTGGGTTCATTTCGGAAAATAACTTACGAAAGATTTAAGGGTAAGTTATTTTCATCCAATTGATAGAAAATGTTTTACATGTAAACTGTTTTCCTCATTTTTTACCCAACCAAACACCTGAAAATAGGTAAAACATTTTACTGGAAAATATTTTACGTCCAAACAAACGGAGCCCTACTTTCAAACCCAAGTATTATCGATCCTATTTTTTTTGTACATCAAAAGATATGACCATTTTACCATCAGTTGTTCGAAAAATAAATTATGTCGGTGAAACGCTAAACTTAACCCTACAACATAAATACACTTTATGCAATGGCCATCGTAGCATTGGTGGTAGTGGTGGTGCAGTTATTTTGGTGTATATGGTAAGGTGACAGTGGTGAATGAATGGTTTTAGGGTCATAATGTAAAATGTGGACGGGTGGTAGCTAGTATTCCGATAATATTTTTAGTGGCCGTGCTTTATACCCTCTTTTCTTTAACAAAAACTTATTTTTTTTAAGGATGGATTCGACCTTATTATAGTATTTTGAAAACCCTCTTTATTGATATATATTAAGTCTTCATCCGATTTAAAATGAGGGAGATGTGAGCGTTTTGACGGAAATAATTTTTTTTTTGACCGATAGAGGGTAAAATGGCCATATCATTTTGTGCACAAACAAGTTAGGATCCAAACTACTAGGGTTAGAAATTAGATTCGAAAAGCTTTTTATCGGTTCAAACCGTGTAAAAATTGGAGTTCGAGAGTGCGTTTGGCAAGACCGCAAAATCAGGTCATTTGTGACTTGAAATGATGCGTTTGGGGCGCAAAGAAATGCGCCTGGGGAGAATAGCATTGCGCCTGAGGCGCATAAAAACTACGTAATATGCCAAACTTCGCAGTCTTGTCCCGAACATTCCCAGACTCCAATTTGTCCATCGTTTGAACCGTTAAAAAGCTACTTGAGTCTACTTTCTAACCCAAGTATTCTGGATCCTTTTTTTTTTTTGTACATTAAAAGAAATGACCATGTTACCATCAGTTGTTCGAAAAATAAATTATTTCGGTAAACTGCTAAACGTAACCCTACAACATAAATACACTTCTTGGAATGATCATCATAGCGTTGGTGGTAGTGGTGGTGCAGTGATTTTTGTATAGATGGTGAAGTGACTGTGAATGAATGGTTTTTGGGTAATATTGTAAAAGGTGGACGGGTGGAAGCTAGTTTTCCGATAATATTTGTTGTGGCCTTGCTTTATACCCTCTTTTCATCAACAAAAATTTATTATTTTTACGGATGGATTCGACCATCTTATAGTATTTTGAAAACGCTCTTTATTGATATATATTAAGTATTCATCCGATTTAAAATGGGGGAGATGTGAGCGTTATACCGAAATAATTTGTTTTTTGACTGATTGAGGGTAAATTGTCATATCATTTTGTGCACAAACAAGTTAGGATCCAAACTACTAGGGTT
>BPLS01025300.1:31999-48206 GCA_019656275.1 Rhododendron kiyosumense | reverse complement strand
CTCCTTCCTGAAAGTTTTGTCTGTGTTTCTTCTGGCCCTTTTTGCTGCATATTCCTTGGATCCTTTTTCAGTTAGTTGCTTGAAGATTCCAATACAAGTAACTTCTATTGGTAGATTGGTTTTGAATGTGTATTTGTGCTTCTGCTTTTACTCACCAGATCACCCAGCACAAGTGGGCAGGACCTTTTATGCAACCTGTAGATGTGGTCGGCCTTGGTTTGCATGATTACCATGAGGTATAGCTTCTTCCTTCTGAAAATACCCACATGTATACCAATCTTCATATGAATTATTGTCCTTCTTCCTGTTTCTTTCTTTGTGTGTGCACGAGATGTCAAAGGCACACTTGTAACGTGCGTTGGATATTTCGTGCTGTAAAAGGTGTGGTGCTTAGCAAAGGGGTTGTACTTTGTTATTTGTCAAAAGAAGAAAGAATGAAAATTACATACTACCATACTAGGTAGATCGTCTAGTATTTTAAAATTGAATTGCATTAATTTGAGACAGCTTTTGCGGCCTTTTTAATTTCCTGACTATTTCTATTTTGCAATTTCAAGGATTCTTCTTCAATTAATATGTCAAAATTATGAACTAGGTCATTGAAAAACCCATGGATTTTACGACCATTAAATCCAAAATGGAGGCCAAGGATGGTTCTACCTACAAAAATGTCCGGGAGATGTGTGCAGATGTGAGGTTGATATTTAAGAATGCAATGAAATATAATGAGGAAAGGGATGATGTTCACGTGATGGCCAAAACTCTATTAGCAAAATTTGAGGAGAAGTGGCTACAACTGTTGCCAAAAGTTGATGAAGAGGTATATTTTACTCCTCTGTGAATTGATGGCTCTAGTTTTTGCCTTACCTGTTCTTTGGTAGTGTTGCTACTTTAGCTTGGTGGAACATTTTAAATCTCTGCTTTTATTATAAGGATCATTGGTTAAGTTCCTGCAGGAAAAAAGACGAAAAGAGGAAGAAGCAGAAGCACAGATAGATATGCAGCTTGCTCAAGAGGCTGCTCATGCCAAAATGGCTAGGGATTTAAGCGATGAGGTAGTCGAAATTTCAATAGCTTTTCACAAAACTAAATCCTTCCAATAGAAAAAGTCATCAATATTATAAAGCTCGGCTGGCATCATTATGTAGTTCCTGTTGGCATAAATTGTTGATACTGTGGACCCTGGGGTATGGCTTGAATTTTGGTTAATTTTCAGCTTGATGAAGTTGACCTGTATCTGGAAGAACTGAGAGAAATGGTGCTTCAAAAGTGTAGGTGTGTCCTAATACTACTACATTTCCAATTCTATTGCTTCAGGTGTCTTTGAGAAGTAACCACATTTATCAAAATTTGTTCGGTATTTTTACTTGCAGAATGATTTTTTTTTCATCTTGTGTTTATATTGTTCTCATTTGGTTTGTTTAGGAATTAAGTTATGGCTTTCCCTTTTATAACCCCTTTCGCTCTTTTTGCAAAGGATTAGATAGGATTCTCTCTCGTGATAAAAAGGGCAAACCCAATGCATGAGGCTCCCGCCATTGCGGGTTCTGGGGAAGGGTTGATGTACGTAGCCTTACCCCTACAAGCAGAGAGGTTGTTTCCGCTACTCAACCCGTAACCTCCAGTTCACAATGGAGCAACTTTACCGTTGCACTAGGCCCGTCCTTCAGGATTCTCTCTCGTGATACGTATCAAAAAAAGTTTGGGGTCTCTCATGCCCTACTGTTCTGGGAATGTTGCTTTTGTTGGAATTCTTCTACCCCAGAACTCATATTTCGTGGACTGTGTTTTGGAACTTTTGCCAATGTGGCATTGGAGGAGGCATCATGAGAGAAGTTTGACTTAACTGTGGCCCTTGGAAGTCACCATGATATAGTAGTATCATGTTGGTTAAATTAAGTAAAGGAAACTTGGTCTGTCCTTATTGGCTCTAAAGAAAGACGAGGTCCTTTCTAAACGGACCGTTGTACCTGGTTCAACAAATTTGGTGAAGTTTAAGAGATCCCATTTCTCTTCAGAGATCTGTTGTTGAGATTTGATGCTTCTGCAGAATCCATCCCAATCTTTTTCAGCTAATTCAAAAATCTTAGCACGCTTTTACTCCTTTATTTCCTTTGTTTTGTCTGTAAAGTGTCTTTTTTCAAGAAGATCCAACCAATTCAACTCATTAATTTGTGTTCTCCAACGACTTTTTGGGTTCTGTGTCTGAAATCATTCTGCTATTTTGTTTTATGTTAATAAGAAGACACTATTACTTTCTTAATGCTACATTGCTCCATGTTATATACTGTTGTGTTACTCATACCTAATTTACTTGGCTTTGGCTAGCTGCTAGTATGAAACCTTACTCAAGTATACAATGGCAATCGCTTCCTCTCTTCTTTTTTCTGGGAATGAGGAACCCTCCAGGGGAGGGCCACTTTGGACCCACCCTCGTAGGCTGAACCTCAGATACCTGCAACCACAGACGGCCACTTGGACCCACCCTCGCAGGCTGAACCTTAGATACCTGCAACTATAGCTGGGCAACGAACACGAAATACGATAACACGACACGAACCGGACACGAATTTAGCGGGTTAGGATTGAACATTTCTGACACGAAACACGAAAATGACACGACTTGAGAAACACGAATTCTAAATGGGTCGGGTTGAACATGCGAGACACAAAATTGACACGACCAACATGGTTACTAATCTGTGTCACCTATTAACATGAACATATATATATAATATATGGTATATCTGTAATTCTATATTGAGTTGGGCAACGGACACGATAACACGACACAAACCGGACACAAAATTAACGAGTTAGGGTTGAGCATTTCTAACACGAAACACGAAAATGACATGACTCGAGAAATACGAATTCTAAATGGGTTGGGTTTGGATTGGGTGGTTTGTGACACGAACCCAACTGACACGACACGAATACGACCCGACACAACACGACCTGTTACTCAGGTCTACCTGCAACCACTGAATAGCCATAAGCCCATAAGCATCGGACTAGACAAAACATCACAAGCAGAAGTGGAACACAGGACCTCCAGGTTTCTATCCTGGCGATAACCTTAGACCACTGGGCTGCCATTGTGGGTAAGATGAGAGTTAGGCATCTAGCTGCTTCACCCTGATATCCTGCCTACTCTTGTGTTGCATCCTTTACCTTGATATCTAGCAGAAAATAAGTTCATCAATACTTGAAGTATGTATGATACGGGAAAGATGCTTCATGATAGCATCTTCTCTGCAATCAATGTTAACTGTGGTATCATCATGTCAGAAGGATGACTACTGAAGAAAAAAGAAGACTTGGGACAGCTCTTACCCATTTGTCTCCGGATGATCTACAAAAGGCGCTGCTGATCGTTGCTGAGAATAACCCAGGTTTCCAAGCAACAGCAGAAGAGGTTGACCTTGACATAGATGCCCAGGTTATAATCGACCTTCCTCAATCTGTCTATTATGCTTCATCCGAGTAAGACGCTAGGCCGCATTTGGATCTTGGATTTATAGAGTGATTTGTGGGGCCAAATAAGCAGATAGGGAAACGATGGAAAGGATACGTTTGAGTACTTCTTTCAGATTTCTTTTCTTTTCCTCCACGAATTCAAGATTCAGACACGGTCCAAGTGTTTTTGATTATCAAGTTAATTGACTGGGTTTATGTTCGTTTGGCAGAGTGAATCCACATTGTGGAGGTTGAAGTTTTTTGTGAAGGAAGCACTGCAGGTTCAGGGGAAGAGTGCAGCAAGTACGGGCGATACCAACAACAACAATGACAACAACAAACGGAAAAGAGAGATTTGTGACGCTCTTGCGAAGACTTCCCAGAAAAGGAGTAAAAAGCTTCCCTAGTATATAAGGCTGTTCGAGATTGCAGTTTGTGTAAAATTTTCCAATTTTCCTTTTCGCTGCGAGTATTATTTTCATTTGATTTGTCCCGAAGGGAACTAATTTGATCAGTTCCTCGGAGAGACACAGTACACAAATTTGGTTAACAAGTGTCTACAACAATAATTTTCGCATTTACAAACTTGTAAGTACAATATTGCATTTCAAGTATTTGAGGGTTAAAATATGAGGAATCCAAGTATTTGAGGGTTAAAATATGAGGAATCCAATTTTTACTCTACTTTTATGATCAACAATTTATTTACCTGTAATTTTCGAAAAGAAAAAAATAAGTTATTTCAGTTTAACTCTTATGTTCAGGATCCTTCAAAAGAATTATAACTCTTATGTGATTAAAATGTCAGATTGAGGATTATTTTGTTTCCAAATGAAGAGCCATGCCAACCGCACTATTTTTAAAGTATCAATATTCGGCTATTCGCTAATTTTTCTGTCTATGTATATTGAGAAATTCTAACAATGCTTGCTGTTGAAAATTTTTCTACTTACAATATATATGTATTATTTAAAAATATACGTAAATCCATACAATCAAATTAAAATAAACATGTTCCTTTTTGTCTACATTTCTAGGGTGTTTCTTGGTTATAAATATACTCAAGATTTTTCGTCCTTGCGTAAATTCTAAATAATCCAAATTAGTGAATCTGCCTTGTAGGCATAACTTTCCCATTTCCTCGAATTAACTTTCCCATGTCTCTATATATATACAAATTAGTAAATCTATCTATGTATTTGTTTCATTATTGTTTGTCCTAGTCACCGACATATATGGCTCACCTAACTTCCTTTTTTTTTTTGGAGGCTTCAAAGTTAGGTACAGCTCTTCACTGATGTCCTAGCCCACACTACTAACTACAGTAAGAAATTTTGAAAAGTACTAAAAATTTGAGAAAAAAAAGGAGGCGGATTCTCCGCAGTTGGACTGCAGAGAGTCCATGCAGTCCAATTTCAGCCGTTCATCTTTACATTCAATGGTCCAAACTTTATAAAACTTTTTCCGGGGAAAACTTAAACTTTTCCTCGGAAAAGTTTTTTTTTTAAAATCTCGATCGTTAAAAACACTATCCGATGGTTCACAATCTTTCAACCACACCTCTGCAATCCACATATGAACTGCAGACGAGCCTAATTAAGAAAAAAAAACCTTTAGAAATCTCACTAAAGATAAAACCATTCACGAAATTTAACAAATACAAACTATAGCACGAAATAACAACCCAAGGAGTTGGCAAAGTGAACATGAGAAAGTAATAAGTGTTTGACCATGATGTTTCAAATCCCACGGAGGCCAACCATCCAAAACCTTGAGGCCACTGGCGGTTATGCCTGATCATTATTATCTTCAGGATTCTGAAATTAGTCGAGGTGCGCGCAAGTTAGCCTGGATATTCAGTTATCAAAAGAAATAAACAAAAACCCCATAAAAATTCAATAGTAAAATAATAGATAATTTGATGAATAGTGCCTCGCTGGAACAATCGAGGCATTGTAGCAAAGTTACACCAACTGCAAAGTAGAGAGGGAGGAAGTGAGCTTGATGCACAAGAGTGTTTTCAATGTTGCTCTTCATTATAGTGTTAAACGAGAGGTAGCGAGAGAGATGCATATGCTCTTATTCATGCTTCTTTTTCGTTGTAAGGACAAAATTCTCAGATTTAAGTTAAGTTCATAAGAATGCAGTCTGTGTTCTCAGATTGCGTTCTTATGAACTTAACTTAAATCTGAGAATTTTGTCCTTATTTGAATTTTTTTTGCATTTGTTAGTTTTGCCCCAAAATTTTGACGGCTATTGATTCGTCTCGACAAAAGGAATCGGAAAAGTAAAATTTCTTTATTTTTACTCAAGTATTTTGAGAAATAACAGTTATTTCTCAAAATACTTGGGTAAAAGTAAAAAAATTTTACTTTTCCGATTTGTCTCGTTTAGACAAATCAATAACTCATAAAAAATTGGCGCAAAACTAACAAATACAAAAAAAAAAAATTAAATAAAAACTAAATTTTCAGATTTAAATTAAGTTTAAATTAAATCTATAAGAACGCAGTGTCCTAAAACTACTCATTCCATAACTTCATGACATTTCACTCAACCGTGCTCCAACGTCACCAATTTAATTAAAAAACCAAGCTTTTTTTTGTCTTCCCCTAACTAAAAGGTTATGATGGGGACCAGAGTAGCAAGTTGTAACCCTCTCAGAAACAAAGGGCTCCCATCTTTCGTACCACTTGGTATTTTTAGTCAGTATAAACCAGTATCAAAGAATCATGCTCAACGGACATCTTTTTAGAGTAACCCATGGGACTTCTACCGGCAAACGAAATTCAGCCCCCATTTCGTTAAGCATTGTTCTTTTAGGGGGTGTTTGGTTGGCCTGTTTTTACATTTTTCAATTCTAATTTTTGGGTTTTGGGTGTTTGGCAGTTAAAGGGAGAATAGGTTTTGGGTGAAATGGATTTTGCAATTTCTTGTTTCTAAAATAAAAGAGAGAATCTGGTGTTTAGGAGCTTTTCACATTCCCATTTTCCCATTTTCAAATCCAGCCATGGCAGAATGACATCTCTACCCTCCCTCTTTTGGAATAATTCCCACTTTGCCATGGAAAAGTAACCAAACCAAACCAAACCAAACCGAGCCTTATGTCCCAATCACTTGGGGTCGGCTACATGAATCCGTTTCCTCCATTGAGCTCTGTCAAGAGCCACTTGTTCACATAGACCTATTAGACTCATATCTTTGTGCACTACAGTATCTAATGTCAATTTAGGTCTACCCCTCCCCGTAACATTGCTACCTAGAGCTATCCTATCCACTCTCTTAACTACTGCATCTTCTGGTCTACGGTAGATATGCCCAAACCACCTTAGCCTATTTTCCCTCAACTTCTCCTCTATAGGTGCTACACCTACCATCTCACGAATTGTTTCATTTCTAATCCTATCTCGTCTAGTCTTACCACACATCCACCTCAGCATTCTCATTTCCGCTACACTAATTTTGCTCACATGTTGTTTCTTAATAGGCCAACATTCTGTCCCATAAAGTATCGCTGGTCTTATGGCCGTTCTATAAAATTTTCCCTTCAATTTTGTGGGTACCCTCTTATCACATAGTACGCCAGTAGCGCTTCTCCACTTGAGCCACCCCACTTGGATCCTATGGGACACATCATCCACAATCTCTCCATTGCTACTAATAATTGAGCCCAAATATCTAAAATGATCACTCTTTGATATCTCCTGGTCTTGGATCATCACACTTTCTTCAAGCGCACTACTGGTACCACTAAACTTGCACACCATATACTCCGTTTTACTCCTACTTATCCGAAAACCCTTTGACTCTAATGCTTCCCTCCAAATTTCTAGTTTTGTATTAACACCTCTAGCAGTTTCATCTACGAGGACAATGTCGTCTGCAAACATCATACACCATGGAATATCCTCTTGAAATTGTCTAGTCAATTCATCCATAACTAAGGCAAAGAGGTATGGGCTCAGGGCTGACCCTTGATGCAATCCTACGGTGATTGGAAATTCACTCGTTTCCCCTACTGGGGATCTAATGGTAGTGACAGCACCTTCATACATGTCTCTAATCACCTCGATATACCCTTTGGTCACTCCTTTTCTCTCCAAAACCCACCATATGATATCCCTAGGCACTCTATCATAAGCTTTTTCTAAGTCTATGAAAACCATATGGAGATTCTTCTTCTTTGCTCTGTATTTTTCTACCAATCTCCTTAATAGGTAGATAGCTTCCATGGTGGATCTTCCTGGCATGAACCCAAACTGTTTCTCTGACACCGTAGTCACCATCCTCAGGCGATACTCAATAACTCTTTCCCACAACTTCATCGTATGGCTCATCAATTTAATACCTCTATAGTTGTTGCAGCTTTGAATATCCCCTTTATTCTTATATATAGGTACTAAGGTGCTCCTTCTCCATTCGTCGGGCATCTTCCTAGTCATAATAATCTTGTTGAACAACCTCGTCAACCAAGTCACCCCCAAGTCACCTAGACTTTTCCACACTTCAATAGGGATACCATCTGGTCCAAGGGCTTTACCCAGTTTCATCTTTTTCAAAACTTTAACCACTTCGAATTTTTGTATTCTCCGATAAAACTCATATTCTACGTTCTCCCCAGGTACATACGCCTCCTCCCCACCAAAGCCTCCTTCATGTTTCTCGTTTAATAATTTATCGAAATACGACTTCCATCTATCCTTGATCGCCTCGTCTTTCACCAACACCACTGAATCAATATCTTTTATACACTTAACTTGAGAAATGTCTCTAGCTTTCCTTTCTCGTATCTTAGCAAGTTTATAAATAATCTTTTCTCCATCTTTACCATCGAGTCTAGCGTAGAAATTCTCATAGGCTTTCAACTTAGCATCCCTAACGGCTTTCTTAGCTTCCTTATTAGCTTGCTTATAACCCTGAAAATTTTCCTCACTCCGGTCCCTTTGCCACTTTTTAAAGCATTCCTTCTTTGCTTTTACCATGATTTGAACCTCGTCATTCCACCACCATGTCTCCTTAGAAATTGGACCTTTTCCCTTCGACTCGCCAAGAACTTCTTTCGATATTCTTCTAATACCGTCAGCTATCTTATTCCACATATTGTCACTATCGCCTTCCACTCCCCACCGTACTTCTTGAGACATTCTTTCCTTGAATACCTCTAGTTTCTCCCCTCTTAGGCCCCACCATTTAGTCCGTGGGCATCTAATTTCCTTTCTCCTCCTATTATTCCCCTTGAGACGAACATCTAACACCAAAAGTCTATGTTGTGCCACTAAACACTCTCCAGGAATAACCTTACAATCCTTACATGTCAAGTGGTCTACACCTCTAGCAAGAAAATAATCGATTTGGCTTCTATTGGCTCCACTCTTAAAGGTAATTAAATGCTCCTCTCGCTTCCTATAGAGCGTATTCCCAACTATAAGGTCAAAAGCTACCGCGAAATCTAAAATCCTCCTACCACCTTCGTTAAGGTCACCAAATCCAAAGCCACCATGCACCTTCTCATACCCTTGCTTATGCACTCCAACGTGACCATTGAAATCGCCTCCTATGAATAGTTTCTCCCCAAAAGGTATCCCTTGAACCACGTCATCCATTTGCTCCCAAAATTGCTCTTTAATAAGATCATCCAAGCCTACTTGGGGTGCATACGCACTAATAATATTCACTATACTCTCTCCAATTACAAGCTTAACTAAAATAATCCGATCTCCTTTTCTCGTCACCGTAACTACCGACTCTTTCAGGTGTTTATCTACTACGATACCTACCCCATTTCTATGTCTATCCTTACCCGTATAGTAAAGCTTATAACCTGTGTCCTCTATCTCCCTAGCTTTTTCCCCTACCCACTTAGTCTCCTGAAGGCAAGCTATACTAATCCTCCTCCTAAGCATGGTGTCGACTAGCTCCCTAGTCTTACCCGTTAATGTCCCTATATTCCAAGTTGCTAAACGAATCCTATAGTCCTGGGCTAGCTTCTTTACCCGCGCTCGTCCAGGCACGCGCGGGAACCCTTGCTCACTTATCACCACACCCGGGCGCCGGCGTGGCGCCCCTTGCTCATTTTTCGAAGCACCTGAAGGCAGGCACAACGCGTCGCTTAAAGGGAACGCCCTAGCATGTCTCGTAATCATATTTGGATTCATGTCATAAAAGATCTAACGGGTTTTTTACGTGCTGGCTGTCAGCTACCTAACGCACAACCCTCCTCCTTTATCCGGGCTTGGGACCGGCTGGGAAATAAAGATATGACTCTAAGCACGAACCAGGCGGAGTTTGCCATGGAAAAGTAACAACAAAAAATAATTGAAATAATAAAAATATAATTAAAAAAAACGGGGGACACCAGTTTCATGTACGTAAAAAAAATTTAGTTAAAAAATTAAGTGTTCCAAATTTCAATCCGTTTGAACCAATGGAAAGATTTTAGTTTCCTAATCATTTTATCCTAAATGGCCATAGTTAAATTTTGACTTTAGGGCTCTCGTTGATTAGCCCTAAGAGATATTTGATTCTACGAATTCAAAATTTCATAATGACCATTAAAGATAAAATGATAAAAAAAAAAGATCTTTCCACCAATTCAACCGGATTGAAAATTGGAATACTAAAATAATTTTAAATAAATAAAAAAGAAAAAAGATACGGAGTATAAACATTAGTATTAATTAAATAAAGAAAAAATAAAATAGGTTCGGATATTCTTTTGCCCGAGCGGAGGTATTTTCGTAATTAAAGAAAAAATAAAATAGGTTCGGATATTCTTTTGCCCAAGTGGAGATATTTTCGTAATAGTAGGAGTGGACCTGTGTCAGAGGGTCTGACACGGAATGAAAAGATAGGAAAAAATATTTACTTTTTCTTCTTGGATGCCCACTAGGCATTTTCTAGCAAAACTCTTATAAATTCCATCGCTTCTTGTACTGTTTGGTTTTCCCGTTACTTTCAAAAACATTTTTGATGAAAAAGTAACAACAAACAATAATTGAAATAATAAAAATATAATTTAAAAAAACGGGGGACACCAGTTCATGTACAGTCCATGTACATAACAGAATTTCGGAATTAAGTTTTAAATAAATTGAGCCCAAACATTATTTATATACATTATACACCATTATTAATAACCGGCGGCAATATAGTAAAAAATCAATTCATAATTCATTTTCATTCTATATCTTCCAAACACTACTCTTACTGCAAAATGTATTCTGCACATATCGTCCAAACACTCTACCAAATACAAAATACATTCTGATCATAATCTCAAAAACCAAAAAGCCAAAAAGTGAAAAATAAAAAGCCAAAAAGTTGGTTCCCAAACACTTAGTATTTTTTGTCTTTATTCAATTTTTTTATGTTTGTTAGTTTTGTGTAAAATTTTTATGACTTATTGATTCGTTTCGACGAAATGAATTAGAAAAGTATGGAGTATTTTTTTTTTTACTTTTAACGCAAAAGATATTTTGAAAAATAATCACTTTTAAGTATAAAAAAAAAAGTAAAAACTTTTTTTTTTATACTTAAAAGTGATTATTTTTTAAAATATTTGAATAAAAGTAAATAATTTTAAATTTTCAATAAGTTATAAAAATTTAGCGCAAAATAAATAAACGCAAAAAAAATTTGAAAAAAAACCAAAAACGAAAATAGTCCTAAGAGTAGAAAAAGTTCTGAGTGAAACAAGGTCAAACTGGTGACCGTGCGGATGGGGAGAGTAACCCTCACAGCAGTTGCCATTTTCGGCCTCCGGTGGTAAGACCATGCTGTCTGAATGAAAAGTCACGCCAAACCAAAACAAATAAAATAGCCCCTTCATCTAGATTTTTTCCGTTCAAAAAAATCTAGCAAGCTGTTGACTGCACAGATTTTTTTGGTTTTTTTTTACCCGATCAGAAAAAAAGTTGCTGACTTGACTGCACAAGGGGAGGAGTAATAATTTTTTTTTAAAAAAGGGTCCCGCTAGACTTTTCTCCCACAAATTTTGACCATCCTTGTGAAGTATTCAATTCACCAATTTCTGTATCAATAATGTTTAGCACGGAGTACTATTATTTTCCCAAAGTAGTGATTAACAATTGTTTGGTGGAGAGTTTAATTTAGTTTAATTTTAATAGTGTGTAGAGAGAGAAATAAAATAATGATTGAAAAGAGATGTAATAGTTGGAGAGAGATAGAAAGAGATGAGAAAATAATAATTGAAGAAATAGAATATTGAATGAAGAAAGAAGTAGAATAATGATTGAAAAATAAAACAAAAACAAAACAAAATTAAGAACCGAACACAAAAAAAGTCTTTCCTCCATTCACCATTTCTCACCCCTCTGATCAGATTCTAGAGAAATAGAGGAGAATCCGATTTTTTGTTGGGTTACTTGTATTTAAAAATGCACCAACTTTCTGGCTTTTTGAATCTATCTTGAACACTGTTCAAACCCGAAAAAGCCACAACTATAGAGTATACCAAAAAAGGTCAAGCTTTGGATTCTTGGGTAGCCAGAAATTCAACGAACCCTTTTTTCTTTGGATGAACTCGAGAGATGGGTAGTGATAATGGTGATGTCTTGTGGGCTCACCCAATGCCTTGTCTAGATCCAAAGGTACTTTTCTTGATACTGTGTAATCTGTTTCACTTTTGGTGTTTTTTTTGGGTGTCTTTATAGCATGTATCTGGTTTCCTTCAACTTTAGGTTTCAGGGTTTTTTGTTCTGATGGTTTGGGGTGTGTTTGGCATGAATTCACCTGGTTGTAGGTAAAATCTCTCTCGGGTTTTTGCTGTTTGTGTGAAAATTTGGTGATTTGTGAACTGGGTATGCACCAATGCTTCTGGATTTTGTAATTTGTCTGAATTCTGGGTATTAGGGTTTACGGTTTGAACTTGGTTTTGATGCTGCTTAGAGGTTTTCAAGGTTTGATTAGCATGATTTTGGTCGCCTGGTGGGTATATCAAGTTGGCTTATGAATGTTACTGGGGAGGTTCATTTTCAGAAAATAAAAAAATAAAAAAATTGAGCCTTTTCTTTAAACCAGCAATTTAGAAACTGAGCCTTAGTCACACATGGAAGAAAAGAAGAAACGAGAAACTGTTTCGTACCTTTTATCAGTTTGGGTTCAGTAAATTTTTAGTTGATGTCATTTTTTTTTTGAACGGCAAATTTTTAGTTGATGTCATAGGTGGTGTTGAATTTCTTTCATGGCAGTATGCTCATTCTCATTCTCAATTTCTTTTTCTTTGAACTGAACAATTATGATGTCATTTGTTTGGATTCGGATGCATTTTTGTTTGTATTATGAATTCATTAACCCATAAAGGGTGCGAGGTTACTCTAGTTCTTTGGAGGGTTTCTAACGTTTTTCCAATTTTGGGTCATTGGTTTTGATGAGACAGTATGAAATTCAGGAATTGGATGAGTAAGCAGAAAACAAGTGCTAGTGGGAAACTTAGAACTATGCTGAAGTGCATTTTTTCCGGGGAGCAGTTGAGAAGAGATGAAATAATTCCTTCCTCAGAGTCCCTGGCAACCCGGGACTATTCAGCAAGTGGGTATTCTTCTCGAGCTGGTGAGGCTGATATAAAGTTGGATACGAGCAATATTGAGGAAGCTGAATCGTCTCTTCGTGAGAGCGGCTTTCTGAACTATGAGGTTTGTCTCAAAGTCTTGGTTCCATGCACCATTACCATAACCAGTGACTTTATTGTGAACGTCACTCCCTTTTTTTCAAATCATAACCCGTTTCTCTCATATCGAGCTTGTCGAGAATGTGGGGTACTTCTACCACAGTAAATGAAGCAGATAACTGGGTTTTTTTTTTGAATTTGGTACATTATTGTTTCCAGTTTTTGGTAGTGCCTAGTGAATGCTATTGCAAATTAAAAGAATGGATATGTAGGAGAGGGTTTTCTTCCATGTCTAGTGGAAAAAGAAGGCGGGGGAATAAGAGAGAAGTGCAATAGGTGGTGGACTGTTCGAACAATCAGATATGTCCAAACTGGTTGCTGCTACTTTTACCAGCTTCTTGTGCATTGCTAGGAACCAGAAAAATATCCATTGATTGGAGACACCGATTTGGACCGTAGTATTGAGAATATAAATAGTAAAGTTACCCCTCTCTCTTACAGTTTAAGCTTTTAGATGAGTTCACAATCTAATATGGTATCAGAGTCGGCAATAGATCCTGTGTTCGAATCTCACCGCCTACCTCATGATTTACAATTTACACGTGTTTTGCCCGCTTATGGAGAAAAGTCTGGCTACACGTGAGAGGGCGTGTTGAGAATATAAATAGTAAAGTTGGCCCTCCCTCTAACAGCTTAAGCTTTTAGATGAGTTGATGGTTAACAATCTAATAGGTACCATAAGCCAAGTTTCAGATTGTACCATGACCTGAGTTATCTCCAAATTAAGCAAGAAGGCCTTCTATATTTATTTTTGTGGGCGTGCCACTTTTTGTTGCTAATTTTGGAACATCCTTGGCTCGGTGGTTATCATGGTCCAAACTCTTTAAGGGCCAGTGATGAATAGGAAATGCTTTATGCACCCCTTTCTTATAAATGCCCTCCAAATGTTGTCCTACTTACATTTAAACACAACTCAATTCCCAGAGAACACTAGAAAACCTATTTTGGAGTGCATTTATAAGAAAGTGGAGTGCGAAAATCATTTCCTGCGATGAATCTGGAATTTTGGGGTATAATATGCTGCCACCAATGCTCATCTGTCATGGGTATTTCTGCTTCGTAACTGTGCAAATGACTTGTAAAGGATAGGTAGAACGATACATTCCCGTGGCTTGAGCATAAAGGAGCAGCCTAAAAGTCACTAGTGCTTTTGTTGTCTTTTCATTTTTCAGGTAGTAATTCCAATGAATATTCTGTTAGAAGATAATTACTATTTATTTTTATGTTTTTTGCATGAGGTGTCTCTGAAATCACCCGGTCACGCACACTACCTTGTCCATGGCTGTCCCTCAGCCTAAAAACATGGCGTCAAAAGTTCTACCTTGAATGTACTATGTAGCTATTGTACAATGTCTTATAATATGCTTTACTCCACAAATAACCCACCAATGTGGGGCGTGAGGGATGATAAACTCAATGCACCTTTATCCGCACGTCCTCGTGCGAAACATGTCCCAGTCACGTTTGCCCGGCTGGCCATTGCCAGAGTCACGTTTGCCTGGCTGGCCATTGCCACAGACCCACTCATGAGGGATTGGGTTGTGCTTCAATACCATCTAAAACGACCAGGGCCCGCACAGTAGCTTGTCGATGGTAGATCTTCAGCCTAACAACATGGTTTCAAAAGCCATATCTCATATATACCATAGAGTTACTAGCTAGTGTGCCGTGTACGTTTCCTTATATACTACTCATTCCACACATAACCCACTGATGCAGGACTTGAGGGATGTAAGTCTTGGCCTCTTAAAGGGACCTAACTAATCCTCTTAGAACTTGCAGTCCTACTCTCCCACATTCTCCCAGTATATTCTCATGTCTATCTTTTTAATGTGCTATGCGTCTTATTGGTTGGGATTACATTGGTTACATTTAGTAGTCACTCCTTGCATAATCTCATGCTTTGTACCCTTGACATGTCCTCTCAGTACCCAAATTGATATAAAAGATGGTGCGTCCCTGTTGGGGATTGGGATACAAATGCCATTTTGAAACTTCAATCAGTTGACTTTTCTTTGTTTGTTGCTGTAGTTTTTGTTCTCATATCGCTATATAGCATCACAATCTGGTCATGAAGCTAAGAGAGCTTTTATCTTTTTGACTCATAGGAAGCAAGAGCTTTATTAGGTCGGCTTGAGTATCAAAAAGGGAATGTAGAAGCCGCTCTTCATGTATTCGAAGGAATAGACATTGCTGCCGTGACTTCCAAGATCAAGATTGCCTTAGCTAAAAGGTCGTCTGAGATTCCTAGACGCCATTCACTAAGTGATGCTGCCCCACCCATGTCTATGCATGCTGTCAGTTTACTTTTTGAGGCAATCTTTCTCAAGACCAAGTCATTGCAGACTCTGGGGAATTTTAAAGGTGGTCCTCTTTCTTCTGGGTTTTCCAAATTGTTAATTTGTACATCATTTCTTCTATGCCAATTGTTCATTTATGTAGGATGTTTTGAACTGTCAACATTGTTGCTCACCAATTGTGCCGATGTTTAAGAGAGCACATGTAGTCCGTAGAGGGGCAAACAGACGAACACCGAAACTGAACTAAGGTGCAGAAACACATGAAAAAATAGAATGCACAAACAAAACTTTGAAACTAGAGCTTTAATTCTGTGATGAATCATGAAGTGTTCAGCAAGGTCAAACTAATAGAAACCATGCCTAACAGTGTTGATAATGCTATCTAACAAGTTGTATCAGTTGATGACGATTTTTCTCCACAAAAAAGAGAACAGTCCCTACTTTTTTTGGATTAACTAATTTTCATTCATGTTGGATGTGTTATCTTTCAAGTTTTGTCTTCTCTGTTGTTGGATGTATACAAATCTCGTAGTTCTGTTCCCATCATTACCAGATTGGAATCACTGCGCCCGTATAATGAAGCTCCTATCAGTGAGTTCAACTGATATTTATAAAACAAGTTCCTGCCTGGTTCGTTATTGTACTTGTAATAGTCTCTCTCTCTCTCTCTCTCTCTCTCTCTCTCTCCCTCTCTCTGTGCGCGCGCGCGCATGTGTGTGTCATGTTAATTACATTAAGCTCCGAGTTGCTTACCCTCTAC